>CAIGRP010009065.1:0-11335 GCA_903798385.1 Fraxinus cuspidata | reverse complement strand
CCCCCCAAAAAAAAAAAAACCCAAAAAAAAAATTGGTATCCTAGTGATACAAATATGATTCTTTCCTGTTAAGTGAAACATACTTAATTATTTTGCATCAAAAGAAACACTTTAATCAACATCAACACAAAATTTAATCATTTTACTCGCATGTCATACCAATCATGATACTCATATATAAAGTTTGAGCTACCACTTAGAAAAATTACGGAATACGTGCACGTATACAACTTTCTTACAAATTATACGTACTATTGTTTCATAAACACTAACAAATAATTGTTATGTTTAAGTCCAAAAATTAGTGCAAAATGGCAAAAACACGCATGGCATAAAGAGTGTAATACACAATTCATGCGATTTTTTTTCTCTACATTACAAAGGTCAATTGTACATATTCCACCTCAAAAATAATAAAAATATAAATTATTATGTTTTATTTATCAATAATAAAAGTATATGACTTATAAGGGTACAAGCAAGTTAAAAGAAACATTCACATGCACATATGATGACAATCTATGTTCGAGCAATGCAAAACTAGCCTACTAATAAGAGTTGATCACTTAAAAAAAGGGGCTAACATGGGCCATATTGACATCTAGTCATCAGTGATGAAGTCAAGATTGAAATTTAGTACAAACTTAATCTAACAAACGTTTTTTTTTAAACACGAGAATATATTAAAAATGAAAAAGTTCATTTTTTTAAGGAAAAATCATATTTTATCTCCGAAATCATTTTCAAATGGTTGGATTCTGTTTTTAAATGTTGAAACCTAACCGAACAAATTTCCAAAAATAGGGTTTTAAAAATGCGAATTCACTTCGTTTCGACAAGTCGACTATTTGTTTGTTACCCCTAATAGGCAACCTAAATAACATTAGTGGCCGAAAGCTCATTAAATAGGCATACCAATCGGAGATTGAGAAAGCCGAGGACAAGCCATGCGCCTGTATCAAAGTGATGGCTTGAAGTAGTTTACATGTTGTGCTATGTTTTCAAATTAAAATTATAATTTACACTATTGTAATTTCCTAAGAGTGAACCACTAGTACACAATTTTTGATAAAAAAATATATAGAAAAATGTACCCATGAATAGTTTTTAGAGCATGTCTAAATATGATTCTTTGTTGTTAAGTGAAACTTACTTAATTATTTTGCATGAAAAGAAATACATTAATCAACGTCAACGCAAAACTTATTCATTTTACTCACATGTCATACCAATCATGATACTCATATATATAGTTTGAGCTATCACTTAGAAAAAATTACGGAATATGTGCACCGCATATACAAGTTTCTTACAAATTGTACGTACCATTGTTTCATAAACGCTAACAAATAATTGTTATATTTAAGTCCAAAAATTAGTGCAAAAAGGCAAAAACACGCATGGCATAAAGAGTGTAATACACAATTCATGCGATTTTCTTTTTTCTTCACATTACGAAGGTCAATTGTTACATATTCCACCTCAAAAATAATAAAAATATAAATTATTATGTTTTATTTATCAATAATAAAAATATGACTTACAAGGTAACAGAAGCAAGTTAAAAGAAACATTCACATGCACATATGATGACAATCTATATTCGAGCAATGCAAAATTAACCTACTAATAAGGGTAGATCACTTAAAGTTTTGAAAGCAATAAAGAACGTAAAAGACAAATGAGAATCACTAAAGTGTAAGCGAATTAAATATAAAGTGTAGCCCATATCCTTCCTTAAAAAGTTTCAATAAATCTCGAATAACTTGTTGAGGACTAATAATACACTCACATAATTTCAACAAAATTCGATTTCTTTTCCCATACAAAAATAATTTTGTACAATCTGAATACTTTTTGTGCCTTCAACTTTGTGTCCCATCTTTTTTTAGAATTGATTAAAGAGAAAATAATCAAGCATTACACGTTTCATTACCCTAGTGTCTAAGTACTTTATTCCTTAAATAACCGCACAACAAATCAAGAAAACGACCCATAAAATTGAAAAAGGGTAAAAATTAATTATCTCACGTACTTGTTTTTGCAAAAAGATTAATAATTATTTTCAAGAGTTTTTACTCTAACCTCATATAGATGAATTACATTATGAATTAGCTTATAAAGATTAAGTTACACATTTTTAGACTATATCAACATTTGATGAAGTAATTATTTTCACTGGTCCTCGGAAAAAAATCCACATACAAAAATATTTTTTTGCCAGACTAATAAAAATAATCTAGAAATATGTTTTCTTGATTATTAGACACAAAAAGAATAAAATACAATTTGGTAAAACAAAAGAACAAGGAAAAAAACCACAAAATTTGAGGCAATGATACCAAAGATTCACGCAACTTGACAAAATTACATTTTATCTTAAATTATTTGCAGCATTAAATGTATGCAATTAGGAAATTTTATTTTTATCTTATTTCACCCTTCTTTTTCCCTTTTTAGTTGAGTAAACAGTGAGTTGTGCCCCATTCTGGCTGTATTATTGAAGCTAAGAAACAAAATTTCTTGAACTTTAAAGAAGTTGAGATGCATATTTCCAAGCAATCAGTTGCACCATAAATTTATATGCTTTATCGTACAATCATGTAAAAAATGCATTTCCAAGCAATCAGTTGTACTAGAATTTCCTAGCATAGAATGGCTACTTTAAATTTATGGAATGGTCATCCAAGCAAAGTGCAAGTTTGTAACCATGTTAAATTTTATCGGATCAACGTGGACTTTAAAGTTATTGGTTGCGTCACATGTCACTTTATTCCTAGAGATGGGAATAAAGTGGTCCAAAAAATTGATTCTTTTCCTAGGTTTGATTAGATTGACTGATTGTATTGCACTAATAATTCACTAATTGTTTGTGGTGACTTATATATGATAAATTTGCTGTTTAGTTTTATAAAATTGACGACAGATATATGGTTTTTATTCATCAAAAAAAAAAAGTTATATTAAATTTTAATTACAAAATGAAAAGTTTTGCAGTCATTAGCAAAGATTCAACAGATGAATGTGATCGAAATACCCATTACTTCTCAATAGCATTTGAACATGTTATTGAGAATTCAGAATTCAGAACTAATAATTGAGAATTCAGAATGCAAAACGGTAAATGATGAAGGGGCCAGAATTTAAGGCCATTTTTTTTTTTTTTAATTTCTTTCTTTATTGCGCAGGTTTTAGTCCTTCATGAAGTATACAGCTGTAAAAAAACTTATGCCTCTTGAAATATTAACAATGATAATTTATCTCTTAATTGAGCTTGATAGTAATACTATTCTTTAACAAGTAGATTGTTGATGCGCGAGGATCCGAGTCACATGATGCCAAGTTGTCCGATAACGCGTTGATAGCACTGAGATACCATGAGTTGGCGGATTAGTACAAAAATGGCAAGTAATCGACGATATTTCCTAATTGATAACCATTTTGGACACGTTTCAGTAATTTGGTCACAACTTTGGCTACGATTGTTATCATAGCGCTCATGACCCCAATTCGAAAAGCTATTTTTTCGTGCAACCATCTAAGAGCACATATCTCAAATACCAAAATTAATTGGTCTCTCTCTTGTCAAAGAAATCTAACGATGATAAATTTAAGCCTTTTCTTTTAATCAAAACTAACTTATGTTGGGTCAAAGAATTATATTTAAAACAATGTCAACTTACGTTTATTAATTTCACATGGAAATTATGGTTCACTTGTGTTGATTTTTCTTTCATAATTTGATGAGGTGCTGATTTATCTTTCAAGCATAATTGACTAAATGGGAATATCCTATAGTTACCAGCCATGCACTAGACTAATATAATATATAGTTATTTAAATGTCATGAACATGCGATCTTGGTGAAATTCCTTTAGATAGAAAACTAAAATTTAATAGGTGCCGAAATATCAAATAATAATAATAGGAGTTGACCACTTAAAGTTGTGAAAGCAATAAAAGTTGTAAAAGACAAAATCCATAATAAGAATCACCTACAAAAGTGTAAACTGAAACAAAAATGAATTAAATATGAACTGTAGCCCATACCCTTTCTTAAATATTTGCAAAAAAAAACGAATCACTTATTGAGTATTCATGGTACAACCACGTGATTTGTTTCAAATGGTTTTGTCTATTTTATTCAGTGTAGCATTAGGTGCCTTGAATTTTGTACTCATCAGTTCATAGAATTAATTATAGAGTACATATACAAGCGTTACATGTTATATGACTCTAGAGTATGTACTTTATTAAGTAACCATATATTACATGTTACATAACTCTAGAGTCTAGTAGTTTTATTTCCTAAATTACAACACAACAAACCATAAAAATGACCCATAATAACTTTGTGCCCCACCATTTATTCCCTAAATAGCCTTATAACAAACCACGAAAATGACCCATAAAAATGGAAAATAGGTAAAAAAATAATTATCTCATGTACCTATTTTTGCAAATACTATGCCCAAATTGTTGGACTAGATATCTTCTTGAAGAATTCTTCATTTTTAGAATTGAAAATATATAGTTGACCTTCAATTACTTGTTTTTCTTCTCGTTTGGAAGAATTTCATGATTTACGTGCTGTCTCAGCAAGCCCTTGAGTTGAGCAAGTCGTTGGCCTTTTTTTCGTGCAATAGAGAACATACCTTGGACATTCAAATTAATTGGTTTCTCTCTTGTCAAAAAAGTCTAACGATGATAAATTTATTCTTTGTTTTTAATCATTACTAACTTATATTAGCTCAAAGAAATATCTTTAAAACAATGTGAAACTCATTGCCCCCTCTCATATGACACTCAAGAATTCTCAAATTCTAAACTAGAATTTCTAATAAGAAGAAAATGTATGTAAAATATTTACAAATTTAAAATTATAAAAAAAAATTTAATGCAGCTGTAAATCTTGACTAGTAGACAACTTATTAATCAACCAACTCATCAGTCCATATGGTTCATAAAATGTCTCAATATATTATCCTCAGAAAAATTATAAAATACACAATGTGGATACGGAATGTAATTACACTGCATGTCTTATTTTAACAAGTTCAATTATCATACTATTATTTCATAAGTATTAACAAAGAAAAGTAAGGATCCGTAAAAAGAATTACAAAACATACATGACACAAAGAACGTTTTATACAGTTTTACATTTTGTTCTATGTTCTCCAATTACAATTACAGTTACAATTTACATATAGTAATTTTTTAAGCATGAACGGACACAATTTTTGTTAAGAAAAAAATATATAAAAAAATTTCGCAGATAGTTTTTAGAGAAAATTACACTAATGTGAGTAATCTCCGAAGGCTATTTACAATTTCTGAAGCATCTATGTGTTTTCAAGCTAAATATACATGCTGAGAAGAAAATTTTATCCATCTATAAAGTAGCTAGGTCAAACTACCAAAATAAACTAGCTAGGTCAAACTACCAAAATAAATAACTACTAAATTTTAGTTTCTCTAACATTAGGTATTTATATCGTCCCGTTGATCTTCTTTAAAAACATTTTTTTTTATGTCTTCATCTATAAGTGGTCTACCATCTTTGCATTATAATTTATAAGAAGCTAAGCGCTACAACTGCATACATATGCGGGTGGGGGGATTATGGAGGAATTATGTTTTGTGTATTTTATGGCAAAATAATTTACGAAATAAGATCACTGTACAACATTCATAAAATAGGGCTAAGCTGCTCACGGAGTCCGGGTGTAGGCTTAAAAACTACACCTAGACTTTGGTGATATTTTGCCTAAAATTTGACTAAAAAGAAGAAAACAGCATTAATTATAACAATGCTATCAATGTTAACTTTTTTTTTTTTTTACCTAAGATTGTAATGAGAAGAAAAGTAATATAAAATATTATTCTTAATAAATATAAATCAATTCTTTATCGTGGTGTTTTTATTGCCCTTTTAATTTTTATTGAATTAGGACTATATGTAATTGTAAATTTGTAGTGGTGTATTTAATGAATATATGTTTTAATTGTGGTGTGATTATAATGTAGTGTAATAAGTAAAATTTGTGGTGGCAATATAATCACCCGATTAATAACATGGTTGGGCTTTGAAGATTTCAATGGCTATAGTAACTCAATTATTACTGTGGTCGACCTTTAAAGTTTAAGCTTAAGTTTAAGTTTAAGTTTCATGAAAAATTCAACAAGTGACATGGAGACTTTGACAATTCATAATATTTGGAATATTAGGAAAATTGTGTGTTTCGAATTCATGTGGATATTCATCGGCCCATAAAAGGTAAATATTTGACCGAACTACATGCACATTTGTGGTAATAAATATGTGACAATATTAAGGTTTTGTTTTATGTGAACAATAAATTAGTCCAAAGATAAGTTTATTGTTTGANATTTGACCGAACTACATGCACATTTGTGGTAATAAATATGTGACAATATTAAGGTTTTGTTTTATGTGAACAATAAATTAGTCCAAAGATAAGTTTATTGTTTGACATAGTTTATTGTTAATACTTGATTACTACACAAAGAGTACCACTAACAAGTTGGTATTTCTGTCCAAAGACTAAATATCAATGTTGTGATCGATCTCTTATGATGAGATTTACCATTATTTAAATTAATTAATTGTTTAATACAGATTCTAATTTGAACATATTTATTTGGCTTTGTTCTATATTTAGTTAATTCTTCTACTTCTACAATATCTACAAATATCAACTTTATTCTCGTGCTAAATGAAACCAACTTTAAGGACTGGAAATAGAACATTTTGATCGTTCTTGGCTGCATGGACTTAGACATTGCATTAAGGACTGAACAACCCGCTGTACTTATGGATAAAAGTTTCGCTGATGAAAAAAGGAACTTTGATAAGTGGGATCGTTCAAACACGTCAAATCTAACCGTGGTGGTGAATACTATGACAGATATGACGGATCATGAGAACAACGTCCAAGGTCTTTTTCTAAATTCCTAGATAAATGTGGAATCGTCCCATAGTACACCATGCCAAGATCTCCTAGCATGAACGATGTTGTTAAAAGACGAAATAGAATATTTAAAGACATGGTAAGGAGTATGATTAATTATTCCACCTTACCAGAATATCTATGGGTAGAAGCATTAAAAATTGCAGCTTATATTCTCAATAGAGTTCCAAGCAAAGCAACTGGATTCCAGAACAGTCAGTTGCTATTTTATTGGATATTCTGAATGGTCGAGGGGTTACAAATTTTATGATCCCACTACCAAATCAATTTTCGAAACAGGAAATGCCTACTTCTTTAAGGATATGACGTTTGTTGGGGGGGGGGTGAGAAAAGTTAGGGATTTTGTCTTTAAGAAGGAACATATAAACATCCTTCCTATTGCAATTGATAATGATCAAGATCAAGGAAATATTCTTGCTCTAGATCTTATTCAAGAAGAAATTTTGGATCAACACAATACTCCAGAACCCCCTATAAACAATCAAGTGATTGTTCCAAAAGAACAAACTCGACAACCTCAAGAACAAATGCATTAAGGAGATCTACTAGAGAA
This sequence comes from Fraxinus cuspidata, assembly GCA_903798385.1. NCBI lineage: Eukaryota > Viridiplantae > Streptophyta > Magnoliopsida > Lamiales > Oleaceae > Fraxinus > Fraxinus cuspidata. Next base: position 3,787 of record CAIGRP010009065.1, on the reverse strand, counting down.
AGGAAATGCAATTCCTGATGACTTTATAATATTTCTCCAAGAACATATGAATGGCATTGGATTGATGAAAGAAGATCATATCAACTTTCATCAAGCAATAAAAAGTAATAATATCCAAAAGTCGAATGATGCTATTGATGAGGAAATAAAGTCCTTAAAAGACAATGACGTTTAGGAACTTGTCCCATTGCGTGAAGCTACGAAACCCATTGGTTGCACATGGATATATAAAACTAAGAGTGGTTCAATTGGTAATGTGAAAAGATATAAGGCTGATCTTGTTGCAAAGGACTTTACTCTAAGGGATGATATCGATTACAAATAGATTTTCTCTCCAATTTCAGCGAAAGACTCTTGCAAGATAATAATGGCACTTGTGTCACATTTTGACCCTGAGATACATCAAACGGATGTAAAGACGGCATTTCTCAATAGTGACATTGATGAGACGATATATATGGTGTAACAAAAAAAAAATTATGCCAGGAGACTCAAAGAAAATGGTTTGTAAATTAAAAAAAAAAATCCATCTATAGGCTTAAGCAGGCTTCACGTCAATGGTATCACAAATTTCATCAAATAATCATCTTGTTCGGATTTGAGATGAATGTAATTGAGATTGTGTATACCACATGTTCAGTGGAAGTAAGTATATATTTCTGTCATTGTATGTCGATGACATATTGTTTGCCTGCAATGATGTAAGCTTATTGCACGAAGCCAAGAAATTTCTATCAAAAAATTTTCAGATGAAAAATTTGGTGATACCTCTTTTGTATTAGGGGTTCAGATATGTCGGGATTGTGCTTAAGTTATTCTTGCATTATCACAAAAGTGCTATATCGATACGGTACTTCAGAGATTTAGGATGTAGGATTGAAAATCAAGTGATACCCTTGTTCTTAAGGGAGACAAGTTTAATCTCAATCAATACCCTAAGAATGACATTAAAGTAAAGAAGATGCAGAAAATTCCCTATACTTCAGGTATGCACATGTCTGGATCTAGCATTCATTGTTGGAATGCTAAGTAGATATTTAAATGACCTTGGGATTGATTATTGGAAGACAGCCATAACGGTTATGGTTATGCAGTATTTACAGAGAACAAAAGATTACATGTTGACTTATAGAAAATCGGACTAATTGGAGACCATTAGTTATGCTGATTCTGATTTTACTGGATGTCAAGGTAGTAGGAATACACATCGGGCTATGTCTTCCTGCTGGCTGGAGCTATATCCTGAAAAAGTGCTAAGCAGACAATCATAGCTTCTTTAACCGTGGCATTGGAGTTTATAATGTGTTATGAGGCATACAATCAAGGAATATATGGTTGCGAAATTTTGTGACTAGGCCGTGGATTATACATGAAATTGAAAGACCACTTAAGTTATTTTATGACAATAAGTCAACAGTCTTGTATTTAAATAACAATATGAGTTCAACAAAGTCTAAATTTATAGATCTTAAATTCCTAGTTAAATAAAGAGTTCAGAGTGGTTAGATTATAAATTTATAGACATCAAATTTCTTGTTAAACAAAGAGTTCATAGTGGTCAGATTACTATTGAACATATTGGAACAAACTCTATGATAGCAGATCTATTCATTAAAGGTCTACCACCCAAGGTCTTTCCTAAGCTCATAAGACTATACACATTTTTAAGGTAATATATATGACCCAAGTGGGAGATTATTGAGAAATTATTTAGAGCCAACATATGTAATTAATTGTGTATAAAGACTATCTTAAAATTAAATCCAAAATTAAAGTTCTCTAATAAAGAATTAAGTAAATGAGATTTGGGCATCTAAATAAAGTGTGGGCCAGATTTTATGTGTAGAGACCGGATCCATTAGGATTTGTATTTGATGATGGGCCGAATACATATGAAAACTATATATAAGGCTATGATCCCCAATTCATATGCAATTCTCATTCTTTGTTCCATCCCATCAAAACAAGAATTAATAGAGATAGCATATTGAAGAGGAAGATTTAAAAACCCACAATCAAGAATCAAGAACTATAATGAAGAATCAAGAAGAATGTTTGGAGCAATTAATTGAAGAATGAGAAATCAAGATTTAAAGACCAAAATTCAAGATTCATTATTTAATAGACAAATCAATGGATCAAGGTATATTCCGCATTAATTAATTTTTTTTTTTGATGATTTGACATGGAGAATTTGACAATCCATAATATTTAAAGTTTGAGTTTCGTGTATTATTCAACATCCCGTCCTTCAAGGAGATTAGTTTCCTCAGCAATAGCCAACTTAAGCTATGTTGCTCTCGCTCTCCCCTATACAGAAATGAAGAACAATAAAATTTTTATGAAAACAAAAAGAAAACTTCTACCACAAAAACTCACAAAAGTATGGACAAATTTTAGAACAATACCTCAAAAATGTAACAACGAAGCAGATCTAAATAACCTTGCTTTCTAGCTAGAACTCGTGAGCCACTTAGGAGAGTGGACTCGGACACAAGCACGACAAATGGGACAACTAGACTGAGTCGTGAGCCACTTGTCAACACACTCCAAGTGAAAGCTATGGTCACAATGAGGCAGCACTTCGGCTATATCACCGTCAAGAAAAATCTCAAGATGTATACAGCACTCCGTTTCAGTGCAAGTAAAACATTGGGTCATATTTATCAACATCTAGTATATTGTTTGTGTGGTAAAGTTATGTTTGCTAAAAAAACTCATCAACTTCATTTCTAACCATATATTTCATTAGATTCACAATTTTTATATATTTTTTCACCACAAATTTCTTGGGATCCATCTACTTTTATCAACTTTTACCAACATTCCATTGCCCCTTAATTATCACACATGAGAAAGGAAAAGATAATATCCTATTATGATTTTCTGCCTCATATAAATACAATAGCTATGATGCCATTCTTGTTGCTATAGCAAGTCCTTCAATGTTCCATAATTTGGACACTTCAACTACCTAAAAAGTCTTAAGTCTTATATTAAGCTCCTGTTGTTTGAGATTAAAATTATATTTTTAGTAGATTTTGATAAAAATTGATGTAATCTGTGTTTGAAAAGTTGTAGATCTCATGAAATATGTAGTTAAAATTATTTATTGACTTTAACTTTAATAAAGATATAGATTTTAATCCCTACCAAACAGGATCTAAGTAAATATGAAAATCACATTATGCCCCCGTTTGGTAGAAATTGAAAACCAAATTTTAATCCAAGTTAAAGTGAACAATTAATTTGAACAACATGTTTTATAGTACTCACAACTTTTCGGCCATATTTTTCATCAATGTTTTTTCAAAATCTGCTAAAAACCTAATTTTAATCTCCACAAAAAATAGGATAGGAGCTAATTATGATATAAGACAGGATTGGCATATTAATTACACATACTAATGAGAGCATAGTTTTATAAGAACACAAACTTGAATGCATGCATTCAAGAAGTCAATTAATACGACTTCTTTTATAAGTTACAGTGCGTGCTAATTTCTAAAAGAAATTAAAACGTAAAAATAAATACCAGCATTTATAACTTATCTTTACGTATATGATTTAAATGAATACGGTGATTCTTATATATAGTCATCTATTTAAGAACTAAATGCATCAGTAGCATATGATATGATAAACCATAAATAATCTTTAAATCGAAATAATTTTTCTCCCAGTGTATATTGCAAATAACAATTCAGCTAAGAGAAACATGCACACCCAGAGAAATATTTTGGTTGGGCTGATATTGATGATGGCAATATGTCTAGATTCTGGTTCA
>CAIGRP010009063.1:0-21405 GCA_903798385.1 Fraxinus cuspidata | reverse complement strand
TAGTGAAACGTTATATGCAATTCAATGGCCTTGGTGAAATAAAATTAAATTGGGTGGCCATTGTGACACTAAATATAAAATTTCGTGGTCATGGTGAAACAAAATTAAGTTCGATGGCCATGGTGACACGAACTATAAAGTTGGGTGGCCACCAATGAAACTAACCTCATATTTACCCATTCATTAGGTTTTACACAAAACTGCCTGGTTCTAGTGGATTTTACCAATTTTACATGTTCTTATCAGTTTAAGCGTCCAGTGGTTCAAAGATTCGACTTGACCCAACATTAAAAAAAATTATAAAGTAAGCTCGAGAACGAAAACAAGGAGCCAATTCATGATCTCAAAATGACTGACTCATGAAAAAAAGTGAGCTCAACTTGATCCAAGAATTGTCTCAAAATGTGTCCATGAAGTTTGTGGATCGAGCCGAAGAAGGACTTGACCTGTCTATCCACATTTTTACTTAACAAAAAAGTAGGAAATTGAGAGTTTAAAAGTGAATTAAACATAACTATTTTGAAAAGTACATCTCCTTTAAAAAAAAAAAAAATTTGTACTTTTGAATTTACTCAAACCTTTTATAGCTCTTATTTAATAAAAAAAATTTTTTTTTTTTGAAAATTGATTTTTAGATGAATTTGTAATTAAAAGGTAGGACAAAAATTATGAAAAAAATGTTAAAAAAAAATGAATAAAATAAGTGAAAGAGAGAAGTGATTATTAAATAATTAAAATCAAATAAGTGCTATCAATATAAATGAGAGTAGAGAAAAACTAATGTGAAACTGCATTTAGTGGTCCCTTTTCACTTTCCCGCATAAAGTCAAGAAATTGCTGGAAAAGACGCCATTATGCTTTTAAAAATTCATTATAGCCAAGATTTTACTTATCTCTAGGGTTTACTTTAAAGATTTGGCGATAATGATTTTAATATAATTAAATTCAAAATTACATTATTCGAGAAGGTCCACATCATCTTCATTTGTCGGCCACTTGTTTGCTTCCACACGTTTGTAATTAAGCTATTGGATTCACATATTATTCGTATAATCTTTTTAAAATTATTATAATTTCATAGATTTCATTGGTGAAAAAGTAAATAAATATATGCGCTTTAAAATGAAATTTAATTCTTTAAAAAAAATACTTACCAAACAATATATTAATATTCACCATATATTACCAAACAATATACCAAAAAATATATTAATATTCTTGCTTGGTTTACTTAAATCACTGGGGTCTGTTTCATAGGATTAAATTCTATGAAACATGTCACGTTTGAGAAATTCAATTTCTACTCTCACTGTTTGATACATTACAAAAGTGAAAATGAAGTTCGAATTCCAAAGTACAACCACTTCAAACTTTTTTTTTTGCCAATTTCATGGAAAATACATTTCTATGGGTACTTGAATTTTTATTTTTCAACTTACATGAAATTGAAAAGTCATTTCACCTTTACCACTCAAACGGACCATTATTTTATGTGCAATCACATAAATATAGAATCAAACTATCGTGATCCAATTCTCGATTCCTACTAAAGGTCAAATTTTAATTCCATTTTAATTTTATTAGAGCAAATTCTATTTCAATATCATTTTTATTTTATTTTTTGTATTATTCCCCAATTATATGAACCATTATAAATTTTATATATAATTTACATGAATTAATATATATTTTTTGGATCAATACTTTATGTTTTCGCTTCTTATTATCTTTGTTTTTTTGCTTACTAAGTTTAAGGATAAAATTATGTTCTTACATCATTTTAGTATACATTTTAGATGAAAATCGTTAGTAGGGACGAACCTCGCTAATTAATGAGGATGGAGATGAAAATGCTACAAAAATTACATGGGACGAGAGCAGTTTCAAATCACGTAAACTTAATCCTCTAGAGCTGTTATTTATTAAATGCTATAGCATAACTAAATGGTCCAAGTTTGTGGTGTAATAAAAGTTTGAAGAATTTCAACTTTAGAGTTGTGCTTGGTGTACACGAGAAAGCTATACAAGATTTTTATAGGAGAAGCGTGTCATTTTCTCATTAGGAATTGGCCGTATCTCGACTGAATCCTTCCTTAACCTGGATATTGTATTTTTATATGCTAAGACTTACGTTTCTTGTCCAAATTTCTCTACAGTACACATGGAATAACAAGACGAAGAAAACTAAGAAAAGTTCTTCGATCTTTTTAAACTTTCGGTTATTTATTTAAATTTGTATCTACTGTTGAATTTTTTAAAATATTTAAAACTTCAGTTATATGAATGCTACTGGAATATGATGCATTTGTACATCTCTCCTCCTCCTCCAAACCTGTCCAATAACGCGTACCTGTATTACTTTCAATCGAGAGTTTTTGCTTCCAACACAAGCGAACTTCTTGGCCACTAAGTACCATGAGCACATCAAAAGATGAATTTATTTTGAGAACTTCAGGCATTCATTCGCCTCCAGAGGCCTCACTTGAGAATCTACAAGAAAATAATTTAGATGGAGATGAAAGCCAAGAACAGAATAGAGAGTCGAAAAGAGAGCGTGAACTCACGATTTCTGGAGAGGACACTGATCCCAAGTCAAATCTGGAGCTGAATTTAATTGATTGCTTGGAGAAGGCTCCATCTAATACTTCACCAGAAACACCAGAAGCATCAGATGACGAGCCACGAGTTTTCTCGTGCAACTATTGTCAAAGAACATTTTATAGCTCCCAAGCACTAGGTGGACATCAGAATGCACATAAAAGGGAGAGAATTCTGGCTAAAAGAAGACACAACCTAGGGACATCATATATGGCAGCTTTTGGACAAGTCCAGCACCATTACCCCAGCATGTCAGCTCTTCCACTGAATGGTTCTTTCTATAACTCACTTGGAATTCAAGTTCACTCATCGATTCATAAGCCTTCTCACGCATTAGGTGCCTCAGGATACAAGAGTTTTTACAGGCATGCTGGTTGGTCTAGGACCCCAATTGACCAGCAACCATCAGTAGGGAAGCTAGCAGTGCAAAAGTATAATTCCAGTGCATCAAATGGACTATTACCTATAGGCAATACTGTGACATCAAGCATAGTGAGAACATCAATGGATTTTCCTCCGGATTGGATGGGATCTGTTCACTTGAAGACTAATCAAGACAGCTTGCAAAAGCTTGACCTCTCACTCAAGCTCTAATTTTTCCTGCCTACTATTTTTCTTCCAATATGGGTGTGTATAATTTTTTTAATTTTTTGCTTTGATCTTGCCTTGGCAGTTTGGCCTATAATTTTTTTGCTAGTTCTTTATATTTCTTTTTTCAAGCTTTCAGAATTGAAGCTTCCACTGTTCCCAAGCTAAGCTAAGCACCTAAATCTGCTGTTTAGGCAATGCCAACATTCCACTCCGCTCCTCTCTCCACCACAATTCATGTGACTTAGCCCATTTTCCAATTGTAACGAACTGAATCATATATTACAAGTTATACCTGTGTAACAACTAAAGACTGAGTTCTCTCCAAGTAACGCGACTACGAGTATGCTAGTGGACAAAACCTCGAGCTTCTGTTCCTTACTGTACACTATACAGCATAGACCACATGGTTCATGAACCTAAATTATCAAACAGCCTCTAGCCCCTGAAATATGCATGTTCAACAGGTCTTGATCAGGATTTCATATTCTTCGTATCTTTACTTTTTTCCTTTTTGCAAAAAAGTTATGGCTAAACAAATATCAGTAATTGGAGAACAACCTTTTTGGCAAAATTCAAACATGACCCCGCTCCTAAATAACTCTTTAAAGTCAAATCAAAGTTCAATATGTTCAAGTTACATAGGACATGAATATGTTCTGAACAAAAGGAGATGCTATTTGCATTGTGTGAATGGGACTTGAGTGTCAAAGAGCATTCTGGGGAACCCTTTGGCACATGCATTAGTGTTGCAGATGTGCGATTCAGGCAAAAGAGTTTCTTCAGTCTTGGTGGGTCATGGTACAATTAGGGATGACAACGGGGCAGGTATAGAACCAGTCGGCCATTCCTACCCTCGTCCCCGTCGGGTATTTTTGTCACATTGTCCCGTCCCCATCCTTTATTAAAGCGAGACGGGGCGGGTTCAGAGCGGGGTAGGGTATCGCCGTTTTTTTTTATTTTTTTATATCTTTAATTAGTAAATATTATTAATTTTTTTCTAATTTGTTAAGAACAACTTACATTCTCTTTAAAAATGATAATAAATCTTTTATTTTTGTTTGATAAAAAACTTAAATTTGAAATTAACTTTAAACCGGGATGATAGCAGGATGAGACTATATTTCTCATACCCGCCTTGTATCCGCTTCGGGACAACGACCTTCACCCCATCCCCGCCCCATTTACCAGGTTAGGCGGATAATCCCTACCCCATTCGGGGCGGGATACTATGGGGATCAAGTTAAATGGATTTTTTTTGCCATCCCTAGATGCAGTTTATCACAGTTCGAGGCCTTCCTAACCTGGAAACTGAGTTTCTATATATTAGTCAATTCTAGTGCAATGTGCATACCATTTTGCTTGAAGTGGAAAACTGTTATTCTAGGAATCACAGCTCAATAAAAACAAAAACTGTCAAGTCTAGTTCTTTCAGTCTCAACAAGAAAGAAATTAAACAAACCAGTTTCCTGATCTCATGAATTATCACTCTTAAGGCATCTGGCTAAAATTGGAAGATAAATATCTCAAATAATCATGAAAAAGAGTTCAAGGCATATAAAGCAGTAACATAAAAAACAAGAACTAAAGTAAACTTGAACATGTGATTCATGGTTAATATGGTGTCAATCCTCAAATATTTAGAGTGCACTACTTGAATATTTCGTTTTTTTAATGAGGCATAATAAAATTATTGCAACATCCTGCAAAACTCTCCAGGTAACTGATGTAAAAATCAAAGCACGAATGCAAAAAGAAGCATGTCAAAATGTAGAACATATCATTGATATTCCAAGCTTTAGCATTCATATGTAGTACGTCTAAATGATCTAAAACGGTGACATGTGCCCGACAAAACAAGTTGCATCCAATGTGATATTTCCAGATAATAGAAGTAAAATATATAAAGAGCAACGGAGAAATGAGAAAAATATTCCTAGTTTTCAATTACAGATTGGAGTTTCTGCAACCACTGGATAAGCTCAATCCTATCTTTGTTCATCATATATTCATGCAAAAATTTAGAAAGGTCATCATTTACTCCCCTTGTCCTCAGGAATTCATAAAATCCATTCTGGAGCTTGGTGCTCATATCCCTGAAAGCAACAATGCACAAGCCAAAGAATTACCACCAAGCATTGTGATGAAGACCAAAAATATCAAAAGACGATTTCTATGATTCTGTCCACAGCCAATGTAAAAAAAAAATTGAGATATTGAGTCTGAGAACTGTACCATGCAATCGTCCGTTTCCACTCCCCCAAACAAACCCATGCGTAGTGTAAAATATAAGTGGAAAAATTCTAGAGCAGTTTATGTAATGAAAACCACTGAAAAAATATAAATGAGTCCTTCCAAATGTGTGGTATATTTGCCAATATAACCGGCTATACAACCCCAAGTGGAAAAAAAAATATAAATGAATCCTTCCAAATGCGTGGTATATGTGCCAATATAACCGGCTATACAACCCAAGTGGAAACTAATTTTGAACCACTGAGATTCTGACTTTTTATGATACAATGCAAAGGTTAACTTCTAGACCTGACCTGAATTTACAAAGACTGCTCAAATTTTAATGCAGTAATTTCTACTAGGCAAGTTAAAGGACATCCATAAGAAAAATATCAGAGAATTATTTTCAAGACAGCATTTCTATTAACAGTGAAGTCCAGAAGAAAGTAGAAGATTCAGTGGAGTATTTGAAAGGAGGGGTTGAGATCACCAACATCGGTACAAAAAGATAATAGGGCACAGCCCTGATACCGGGATTTAAAGATTAAGAAAATTCAGGCACAACAAAAGAAAAGTAACAAATATGTCAATACGATTTCTCAGGTTTTTCTTTAGATCTCGAAGTGTGAACTAATTGTACTTTTAGAATACATGGTGCATAATACAATGAGAGAGAGCATCAAACATACTTGATGTTTGGTCCCATGTAAGGCCGAGTTGGAGATCCACCATGCCTGAATATGTAAACTTTTTGAATTTCTAAAGCATCCGACCAGGCTGAGCACACAAACTCCATCAACTCATCTTGTTCCCCCTTCCAAATATCAACTAGCAAGCTAATGTGAAGCTGCACTTCTTCTCCAGTACTTTCACCACCAGATTTTGGAGCAAAGACTGAGCCATCAAACATTGTAGCCTCAATTTTAATATTCTCGTTCTCTGCAGGTTTGCCCCTCAATGTAATCCACTGCTCACCAGGTCGATCTTCCACCATAAATCTATCGAACTTTGCCACAGGCTTTATAGCAGACAAAAAAATGCATAAATAAAAGAAAAAAAGCAGAAATGAAATTAGTTAACCCTGAGAATTAGATAATTTATCAATGATACCGTTTCAAAGAAAGCTTATAAAGTTCATGTTTGGGAAAGCTTATAATTGCTTATAAGCAGGTAAAACTCTATTTATAAAGACACATTCCATGGGACCACAACTTTTACCCAATGTTTAACCACACATTCCTTGTGACCCGCTGCTTATAAGCACTTAAAAGCTTAGCCAAGTGAACACAAATTCCACTATTCATAATTTTAAACCATGAAGCTCAAAATCATGCAAAGAAGCTTCAGCGCGGATTACATAGATATTGGACTTAATATCAGCCATCTTTGTTCTGCTGCAGCTGCATGTGATGTCATTGTTATTTGTTTTCCTTCTACATAGCTTCTTGATTATTGCCATATACTACCCCAACAACAACCTTTTAGCTTGGTTGGCAAATTGTATATTCCCCAGAGACCTAACCAGAGCCTTGTAGATCTCTTCATCAAAGGTATTTCAAAGTGAGATTGGAATGGTCCTAAGATGAAGTTATATTCAGATTTAAATATCAGCTGATCCTAATGAAACTTAGTGCTCAGACCTTGTCATTTAAAGACTATTCGACCCTAACACTAAATTGCTAGTGAAAGGCATTCGATGGGTGACAATTTAGTTTAAATATATTCTTTTAGGAGCCTGGACAAATGAAAGCATATTTTGAAGCTAAAAAGGAAAAACTCAGCAGGCCAATTACTGGAAGAAGCTAACTTAGCAACGAGAGCTCCAAGAATGGTGGATTCAGCAATGACATTTCACTTGCTTCAAAATAGTATGCTCTTTTGTTATTTATGATCATTTTTTTTTATCACGAGAATTTCATAGTAGAAGCAACATTTAGGTAAATTATCTCTCACTAAATTGATACCTACCAGAAAAGTAAAAATACTAACCTACAGAGTAGAGTAACAAGTAACAACATCAACATTTTATGGCTTCTAATCAGTTCACTTGGTCCTTCATTTCTATTAAGCCCTGTCTCACAATCATTATTTGGGAAACACAATGTTTTGAATAATGATTTTTATGAGAACGTGTAATTAAAAAGATTGAAAAAATTTTGGAATATTTTATTGTATGAATGTGTGGTTTAAAACGCGTATGTAGAAAAAAAGAATTTTCAAATAATGGTTGTTAAACAGGGGCTAAATATTCTTTGAAATGATTTAACATTAAAATAGCGTCAACATGAAAAGAAGTGTCAGACTGTTTAAAAATTAAACTTCGACACCTCTACAAGCCAAATGGTACCATGCAACTCAAGTTTACTAATGAAATGACAAGATGTGTCTTCTTTGCATCATTCTACAAATTACAATTGGCATATTTTTTTCCGAAAATGCATAACATTAACTAGTTTCTGATGTCAACTTCATAGGGAACATCTTTAGAGCATCTTACTACACGTGAACCCATACCATACCACAGCATGCCTAGAGTTGAGATACTTACTGACCACATTCCTAAGTCACAATACTAAGATCCTATCTTAGTGATTGAGTGTAACAGCCATAAATGAGTATGAGCAACAATGCATTAGATGTCATTTAAACACTTTGAACCTCATAGCACATGCTTCCCTATCATAGTCCCTACCATCCACTAAACCAGCACTCTCTTATGATAATAACCCAACCTTCATACCCTTCACCTTCACTCTTAAAACAACAGCCACACTTATATTTATGTCTTAAGAGTGGCTGTTTCTCCAGTTGTGCAATGTGTAATGCTAGAAAACTCCAATTTCATTTTCTTTCTTCCTTATGATTGATACTTGAGAAACTAAGATGTTGAAGCTGATTTCAACATAGTGATGCATAAGGCTCATGTAGCCAACCCCAAAATTAGGGGAACACGGTTAGAATGGAGCCTGTTTTACTCTGTCACAATTTTAAAGTTTTCAATGAATTAATGGATTCATTATGCGATGTGTTATTTATCTCCAATAAGACCGGAGGACTAGATATTGGCAAAAAAATAAGCTTTCATTTAGTGGGCTTTATCACTACAATCTAGCTTGTTATGCAGGGATTACTATTTACTATGATAAAATCAAACGAAGTGTGATGCTTTTGCGTTATGATTATTGCACTCTCAACATTTTAGCAACTTGGTAGGGATCAGTGACATAAAGGAGCAGAACATTTATGAGTCGTTCGCTTTCGGTTATAAACGTAGCTTAAAACTGTAAATCTCGTGTTCCTAATTTGATTCGTTTTGTGAGCCAAATAAAAGAGGCTTGTGTGTGAAACCAGATATACCCATTAAAGTAGACATCTTTTCACTTTCTCTTGACTGATAAGGTGCAACCAGAGACCAAACAGTGAATATAACGCATTGATAGCATGTGCCACAGTATTTTAACATCTTTACTTTCCTTAACACTAACCAACGCTCGCTAATCCGACTGACCAGACATACTACAAGGAACTAAAGTAGAAGAAAACCAAAAAAGAACAAGAAAAACCTGGTGGGGCGGGGCGTAATCCGACTGGTACTGAATCTCATCCCGGACGAGTCTGAGAATTTTGGATTCGAACGGCGAATATGGTTTTGTCTGCCCTTGTGTTTGAATTTGAGGGTTGGCACTCCGGGACTTGATCGAGGTGTTGTGGGCATTGCGACATTGAATCAGAGAGAAACATGAAATGGGTTTGATGAAATGTTCCTTCTCCCTGTTATTGGCAATGGTGTAGCTGCAGCTTGATGCAATTTTCTGGAAGATTTGTGATCTACGCCAGCCATGGACAAGAGCTCGGGCCATTTTCACCCAACTTGAGGGAGTTTACAGTCTAGGGAGGAGAGGGTTTTAGATTTTCTACGTTATAGCCGCTGTTTGAGGGACGATATTCTTTTCATTCTTATTTTTCTACTCATTTTTAACCATATATTTTTCAATATAAAATTTTTTTGCATTACATTGATAACTTTTCTTTCTACTCAAACCACGTATTTCCCATCGCATCAAAAAAACAAAGCATTCTTAGAAAAAAAATGTGTACCAAACCAAACAGAGGCATAGTGTAGAATGAAGGCAGAATACTCACTGATGTATAACGATGGTCCTCGATGTTCGAACAAAAATTAATCCTTTAAATTTGAGGTTTAAATTTAATTATTTGATATAAATTATTACATGATTAATTATTAAAATTTAACTCCTATCTTATATTTGTAACTCCTAACATTACTATTTGGATGAGTCATATTGTTTTTTCACACATCAATGAAGCGTGTAATATACAAATTACGATGTGTACAACCATAAAAAGAGGTCGAAGGTTTTGATATTCTACACCCCGTAAAATAAAAACATATAACTGGTAATATAATTCATTCATATGTTTGTGAATCGATAAATGCTCATTCTTTCTCTCTACGCAGTTGTGTCCATATAAGGAGAATCGACTGTAAACTTTATGAATTTTATTTTTAAAATCGTGCAATGTCAATACGTAAGAATGACTACATGACTTCAGTGGCAGACCCAGTATTTAAGTTCAATTCGGACGGACGTTGATCGGTCAACATCGACAATCAGCGATCGTAAGAGGGATGTCGTTTATTAATATTTAATTAAATAATATTGAAAATTACTCAATATTTCTAAATGCTATGTTTTTAGTGTTGAAACTTACAATGTTTTGCATCATAGTTTTGGAATAATCTATATACAGAAGTTTTTCATTATTTCTTCTCAATGAGTATTAATAATCACTGCCCATATAACTACTAAGGGCTTGTTTGGTGAAGTTTTTTTTTTGCTTTAAAACTGATTAAACCTAATTTTTAACCACACATTATTCATAACTTTCATCCATTGTTTCACCTAACATTTCATAGAATAGTTTGAATGTAGTGTCATTATATTTTGTTGACAATGTCAAAGTGAAAAGTGCCAACATTCATAAATCCAATTCTAAATCCAAAATTTCAATTCCCTCAATTCCAAATCCAAATCCAATTCCAATTTTAATTTCCTTTTTAATTTCCCCCAATTCCAAATCTAATTCCCACAATTCCAATTCATAAACCATACATGAAACAATATTGAAATTTGGATAAAACGTGATTTCATAACTCGTAAATAGATAATAACACCAAAAACAAAAACAAAAACAAAACAAACAAACAAACAAAAAAACGATGGGCAGAAATGAGAAAATTCACGACGTCGCGACAAATCGTGGCAAAGCAGAAGCTGCAGCCATTCGTTCACAAATCATACTGGTGGTCGATCGGTGGTGGTGATGATTCATCGACAGACAGGAGAAGATGGCAGGATAGCTTTGGCAAGACTCGGCAGGAAATTGGAATCTCCGTCGCGTCGAAAGCCTTGAATTGAAATTGATTTTGTTTCCAACAATTTTAATTTCAATTGGGGAAAAAGGGTTGGGCCCATGGGTTGGACCTATATAATTAAGTATTGGGTCGAAAAACAAATGCCCAATCCAATTACAAAAAAAAAAAAGAAATGGGCTTGGCAGTAATGGCCCAATCTAATAACCATAAAAAAAAATGAAAAAGGGACGAGGGAGATGAACCAAAAGAGAACGGCATCGCCACAGCAGAACCAAACAACTTCCGACGGTCCGGCGGAGCCCAGCATGCGCGGCCACCCCCCCGACCAGGTGCTGGGTCCGCCACTGCATGACTTTAGAATAGCGTTTTCGAGACGACTCTCCAAAAGATCAACATTTATTACTTTCAATTTTCATGTGTTATGTGTTACTAATTTATAATAAAGATATTGTCCAAACTGTAGAATCTACATATAAGCTCATGTTTGAGCCACATTAAAATTTTCATTCTTATTTCTCTACTCGTTTTTAACTACACATTATTCAATAAAATAATAGTTTCCATCACATTAATAACTTTTTAAGACCAGTTGACAATACTCTCATGGTTTAGTACTAAGCCCCTATTTGTTCCACATTAAAATTTTCATTTTCATTTTTCTACTCATTTTCAACCACACATTTTTCAATAAAATAATATTTTCCATCACATTAATAACTTTTTCTTCTTTTTCAACCATACATTTTCCATCAATCTACTATTCCAAAATATAATATTCCTAAATAATGTGGTTCAAACATACCTTAAATCACATTTTACTTGATAGTCAAATGCTTTTTGAAGCTTCTTTACTTATTCTTTTCTAAGCATTGCAAGAACTCCGTGAATATAAAATACTCTTTATTTTATAGTGTTGATGCTAAAAAAAAAAAGAACCCAAATAGACTCTATTCTAACTTTTAAAATAAATAGTTAATTTAACTCTTCAAATTTAGAACGTCTCCAAGAAAACCTTTAAATGGATTATGTTCTCTATTTTAAAGAATTGACCTTAAAATTATGCAATAAGAGAATTTTTAAATTAATATTTTTAATTTAGAGAACTTACTCTCTATAATTAAATGCATTCAAAATATTTCAATTTTAAAAAAAATAATAATATAATAATTTGGAAGAAAGGAGGGTGAAAATTAAAGATAAGAAAAAATAATAAATATTTTTTTAGAGTATTAAGTGTTAAATATAAAGAGTGCGTTTGAGTACTTAAAATTTTTTACTCTCTAAATTTATAGATGCTCTCCAAATTGTAGAATATGTTCTTTAAAAGTAGAGAGCATCTTCGAGATGCAGAGCGAAACTTACTCTCTATTTTTTAATATATAATTATTGCATTTAATAAATCACATATTTCAATATTTTACTTCTTAAACTATTTTAATTGATTTGTTGATTGACATAAAAAATTATGTTAAATAAAATATGAAAAGAAATCAAAAAAATTTATAAAAGAAAAAATATATTAAAAGACAAAATAGAGAGCTCGTTGAAGTGTATAAAATTCTCATAAATAAAAAAATGCTATTTATAAATAGATAGTTTCTTTAAAATGCTCTTAATGACTTGGAAAATGAATGAAATTAGTTTCTTAACTAGTAAGTTTTGCGTCCGTTTGGCCCCATTATTCTCTCATTAGTTAAAATTGAACGTGCATTACATATTATTTTGAAATACTTTTTAAGTGTTGTAAAAGTAATATTTGATATCAATTTGTTGAAAGGATTTGATAAGTTTCAAACGAACTAAAGAAAATAAAGTTTATGATGGAAAATTAAGAAAAGAAAATTGTAATATCAAAATTCAACTTCTATGATTCAATTTTTTATGATGATAAAATACTACAAATGAGCAACATTTTTATACTACACTTGGTACACAAAAATTAATTACCGATACATAAATTTAAACACACATTAAAATTCCTAGATACATAAATATAAATAAATTCATTTATAATAACTATAAATTCATGTACATCAAAATTAATCAAGTCAAGATTAATTGAGTCTAAAATAATGTGAATGTTAATTAATCGAGAATTAATAATACGAAATCCATACACGACAATGATTTTGTAGTATTTATTACATATTTAAAAATAAAAAAGAAATGTATTATTGAAATAATTGAATTGTGGTAAGACTAAAATTGTCGAAAAAAAATGATTCTAACTTGATGTGATATTTAATATATTATAGATTATAATGAGAATTTGATTTTGAAATAGTAATTTTTTGAAAATGTACGGTTAAAAATGAAGGAAAAGTTTGAGTTTTTGTGTAATTTTTTTTTTTTTTGAAGAATGTGTAATTAATAATAAGAGATATAAAATTGAATTATAATTTAATGGATGCCAAACCAATGCGACCCTTTCCTCTTACACAAGCATATTGTATAGTTTATCAACGTCCCATTTGTCTTTTAAAGTATAAAAACAAATATAATCAAGAATTGATGATGAATCACACAAGAAAGATCTCATCAATATTCATGATTAAAAAAAAAAAAAAACATACTAGATCTTGTCGAAGTAATTCATTTGATCAAAGTCAACAATTAATTTCAATTACATATTTCCGGAACCCAAAACTTTTTAATTACACATTTTATCAACTTTTATCAAAACATAATAAAAATCTAATTTTAATATCTAACAAACATGTGCTTAAATGGAGACACGTCTTCATAAACCCCAACTAGTGGACCGACCGTGCTAGGCCCGTTTGTAGTTGGCATGCACATCTTTTAATTATTTTTAGCTAGATATGAGAACATTAAAGCCTAACATGAGTTCCATTTTTGAGGAAAATGAATTATTTAATAGTAATTTTTTGGAGAATGTGTGGTTAAAAAATAGATAAATTTTTTAGATTTACGTATAAAATTATTTTATTGATAGAATGTTTGGTTAAAAATAAATTTTACATTTTTTGTTAAACGAAGCTCAACACATGGGCTAAAATTCAAATAAGGAGGTCCTACACCAAAAGTGTTAGCTTGGAGATCTGAATGCAAGAAAATATTGAATGAGACTCAAGTGCAACAAGTGACATAGATTGAGGAGCGCACTGCAAATTTGAAATTTTTTTTAATGACTTGCAAAATGAATGAAATTAGTTTCTTAACTAGTAAGTTTCGTGTCCGTTTGGCCCATTATCCTCTCATTAAAGTTGAACGTTCACTACATGTTATTTTGAACTTTATTAGTGTTTCAAAAGTAATAATTAATATCAATTTGTTGAAATGATTTGATGAGTTTCAAACGAACTAAATAAAATAAAGTTTATGATAGAAAATTAGAAAAGAAAATTGTAATCTTAAAAATCAACTTCTATGATTTAATTTTTTTGTGATGATAAAATATTACAAATGAACAACATTTTTATACTACATTTGGTACACAAGAATTAATTGCTAATACATGAATTTAAACACCCATTAAAATTCCTAGATACATAAATAAATAAATTCATTTATAATAACTCTAAATCCATTCACATCAAGATTCATCAAGTCAAAATTCATTGAGTCTAAATTAATGTGACTGTTAATTAATTGAGAATCAATAACATGAAATCCATATATAACAATGATTTTGTAGTATTTATTGAAAAACGGAAAAGAAATGTATTATTGAAATAATTAAATTGAAGTAGGGATAAAATCGTCGAAAAATGATGCTAACTTGATGTGATATTTTATAGATTATAGATTATAATGAGAATTTGATTTTGGAATAGTAATTTTTTGAAAATGTATGGTTGAAAATGATGGAAAAGTTTTGAGTTTTCGCGTAATATTATTGTTTTAAAAAATGTGTAATTAATAATAAGAGAATAAATTAAATTATTATTTAATGGAGGCCAAACAAATGCGATCATTTCCTCTTGCACAAGCATATTGTATAGTACATCAACGACCCATTTGTCTTTTAAAGTATAAAAACAAATATAATCAAGAATTGATGATGAATCATATTTGATCAAAGTCAACAATTAATTTTAATTACATATTTCACGAAACCCACAACTTTTAACTACATATTTTATCAAAACATAATAAAAATATAATTTTAATATCTAACAAACAAGTGCTTAAATGGAGACACGTCTTCATAAACCCCAACTAATGGACCGACCGTGCTAGGCTCGTTTGTAGTTGGCCTGCATATCTTTCAATTATTTTTAGCGAGATATGAGAACATTAAAGCCTAACACGAGTTCCATTTTTGAGGAAAATGATTTTTGTAATAGTGATTTTTTAGAGAATGTGTGGTTAAAAAGTAGATAAATTTTTTAGATTTACGTATAAAATTATTTTATTGATAGAATGTTTGGCTAAAAATAAATTTTACATTTTTTTTTAAATGAAGCTCAACACATGGGCTAAAATTCAAAGGAGGCTGCCCTACACCAAAAGTTATAGCTTCGAGATCTGGATGCAAGAAAAAATTGAATGAGACTCAAGTGAAACAAGTGACATAGATTGAGGAGCGCACGTGCAAATTCCCCAAACTAAGAATGTGAACGGACTTGTTTTTGGGCGTCTCACCTTCTCGATGGTCGATTCCCAAATCCCAATTCGCAACTGTGGGAAATCCACAGTCCAATGGAAGTAAAGGGCTTTTAAGGGGGAAAAAACATCATTTGTGCTACGGTTATCCTTTTTCAGAAAACAACCAAGCAATAAAAAGCATCTAGGGGGCCGCAAACTCTTTCTGTCGCCGTTAATTCCTATAATTTTATTTTATTAACTGTAATTTTATTGCTATATTCGGATTTGGGCTTGAATTTTTCGCATGATCTGATAAAATCATGCGCGTGCGTGTAAATTAAGTGTCGTCAAGTGAGGTGCAGTAGAATGTTGGTACTATTAAATAATTCATTATTATAAAGATTAAAGTGGGAATCGGAATTCCAGGGAAAGTGAGATGGGATTTCTCCTCTAATTCTTCGTCTTTTTTCAGTCTCAATTCCAAATCTATTAACCGTATTAAATAGAGAGAAGTGTG
Source organism: Fraxinus cuspidata (assembly GCA_903798385.1). Taxonomy (NCBI): domain Eukaryota; kingdom Viridiplantae; phylum Streptophyta; class Magnoliopsida; order Lamiales; family Oleaceae; genus Fraxinus; species Fraxinus cuspidata. The sequence continues at coordinate 5,518 of CAIGRP010009063.1, read as the reverse complement.
CGTGTGAAAAAAAATTTGAATACGATGCTGTGCAGAATGATGGGTCGGAAGAGGAAGACGGGTGCAGTACCTGTGTACCTTAACGTGTACGATCTCACTCCCATGAATGAGTATGCTTACTGGCTTGGACTCGGCATCTACCATTCTGGCGTCCAAGGTTACCTCTCTAATTTCCCTTTTGATCTATCAGATGTGTCCGCTTTGCTTGGAAATTTGTGTAGTTTTCTGTTTTTTTATAAGTTTGTTAGATTATGGAAATTGAATTATGATGCCAGGTCTTTTTGAGAATCTAGTTTGTACATGTGGGTTTTGATTTATTCCAGTTTATTTACTGTCTTGTTATTTTGGGTTTGAAGTAGTTCTCTGCTTTCATTTCTCGTTTGTCGAAGGGATTTGGTTTTAAAATCTTATTCCTGTGAGTTCTAGCTGAGGAAATTGAGAATAAAAGAGAGGTTTATGTCAATTTGGATGTTTGTGTTCCCTGTTATTTGCTTAATGTGTAGCTTATTTGAAGAATTCGAATACAGCAAATCTTTACCGGGTTAATCATGACTGAGGTGGTAGTGTGAAATGTTCGTTTGGCTAGAAGAAAAAGCATTCTCTCAATTGAAACGCAGAAAATTTTGAACAAATATTCTTTTCTTCAATATGGCAGTTCATGGAATTGAATATGCATTTGGTGCTCATGAACATTCAACAACTGGAATATTTGAAGTGGAACCAAAGCAATGCCCTGGATTCACGTTCAGAAAATCAATCTTGGTTGGAAGAACGGATTTGGGTCCCAAAGAGGTCCGTGCATTCATGGAGAAACTATCAGATGAGTACTCTGGAAACACCTACAATCTCATTGCAAAGAACTGCAATCACTTCTGCAATGATGTATGTCTTCGGTTGACCCGCAAACCAATACCGAAATGGGTGAATCGACTAGCTCATCTTGGTAATTACTTATTGCAAGCTGAGAATTTGAGTTCTTTGTTTTATTTTTATCTGAATTATACTTCTTTGTCACGACGCTATCCCTTTACCTAATCTTTTTGGAATGTGTCAGTTTCATGAACGCCTTTAGGATTTTTATAGTTTCATTCTAACATTTGACATGATGTAACTGAACCTTAGCAACTAAGATTCTTATAGCATTGTTAGAGTACTGCTGTATTTGTTCTTTACACCATTAGATTCTCTTCGTTAGCCTTTTCTTTTATTTTTATTTCGATTGCTTTTGAGCAGTGTGTGGGAATACAGTTGAAAGAATGGTTCATTAGGTGGAGTAGATTTTCCCCTTTACCTAACAGAGTTTGGTTAAGACAATTGTTGATCTGGGCACTTTGAGCAATGTGCATATTGCTTCCAAAGCCTGTATTGATCGACACATTAATAGGTGGTTCTTGGGTTATCATTTATGTAGGTGTCAGTAGGTGGTCCTTCTGATCCAACAAAATACTAAAGTTTAGGTTATCTCTTACAAAATCTGGATCTGATAAAGTAGGATCACTTGATTTGCTAATCTATCTGTCCCAAATTAATATTTAGTTGTTTCGGGTGGAGTGGCAGACGTGAGTTTGAAGGACACAATTGATTTCTGGAGTTTTAAATCATAAAGGTGATCTCCCAAGAGATCTGTCAATGAATCCAAATTTTTTAGGATCAACATTTAGTTTTTTGTTGTTGAACCATAAAAGTTTTTACAGAACTCATACTGCTTTGTGGATTTCATTTCTATATCTCATGTGTAGAGAACATCAGTGGCAATGGAAGGTGAGGATTTTCCCCACTAAACTTCTGGGATTTTGCCTTACTCTGTGGTTTATAGATTTTGTCACCAAAATTACGAATCCTTTTTATTTCGTAGCTTTGAATAACTATACTGTATCTGATGAACTTTGCAGGATTGTTCTGCAACTGTGTTCTACCGGCGGGTTTGAATGAGACAAAGGTTCGGCACATTAGAGCTGAAGATAGGGCTTGTGAGAAGAAGAAGCTAAGAAGTAATTCAAGTAGATTTGCACCTTCTGATCCACGTCAACCGGCTGCAAATCCTTCAAGAGGTAGCAAACATCAAAACCATCATCCGTCTTCTTCTTCAAAGCGTTCTAGTTCAACTTCACCGTCAACGACAAAGCTTTAATTTTTTAGGGTGTTTAGTTATCTATTCAAACATCAAGATGGATTGTCCAATCTGGAAATTATAAATATGTTTCACAATCTTGTTTTAGTTTTTGGTGATCGTCAGTTCAATGACAACAGAAACAGCTGCAAGACAAGTCTTGCATTGTTTATTTTCGTGTGTACAGTTTTTTGTTGAATGAACAATTCTTGTTATCTTGGAAAATATCACATGCATATGCTTCTGTTGAATAGGCAAGTTAAAAGGGTCACATAGGCGAGTTGGTATGCCAAAGATTTGACCTTTATATTTTCTCTAGATAGGTCTTGCAATTCATGACATGGTCAGTGAAATATTTTTAGCTATTTATTTCTGTTTATTCATCTCCAATATCAAAATAAAAATAAAACATTTCTCCACTGGGATTGAGAAGTTAGAAAAACTAAAAATAGAAAATAAATAAATAAATAAATAAATAAAAGTTTTTACTGGGATTGAGAATCTCAATTGTATTGCTTGACCAAGTTACATTAATCTTGATCCAGATCGAGGGGAAAAAAAAAAAGAATTGTTACGTGCATTTTGGGAAAATGATTTTTTTTCTAATCTAGTCAAATATATTTTTTATTTGTAAATTTAGTTAGATTCACAAATTTTATAGGACTCATAATTTATAAGCATTGAAGATATATTTAGCTGAAACTGATTATGATCAATTTCCAAACATGCTTTTAAGCTTTGCTATCAAAAATCAATTGACATAGATGGAATGAAAAAAGCATCATGTGGTAAACCTCCCTTGGCAAATTCATAAACAGGATTAGCAGTTACGTCTCACGGAATGTGTGTAGTATTAATTATGAATGTGCTGTTGAAATTTATGTTTGATTTTAACTGAATTTATAAACAAAGTTATAAATTGTATCTAAATTGAGAATATAAATTTTAAAGCTGGTTACTCCAAAGTCCAAACTTGGAAGTTTTTTCTTTATAAAACAAACTAATCTTGCGACTTTCTTAAAGTGTTGGTACCTTGAGCTAAAAAATTCAAAGTTAATCAAGGACTGACCCACCATGTGCTAACGATTGGTTTTAGGGGAAATTTTGCATTTACAATTTGTACACAATGTTTTATATTTATATTTACATTTTACATAATATTTTATATTAGCGATGATAAAAAATATTTATTACTGACAAAGCTACAAATATTATATTGTAAATAGTTAAATAGATGACATAATCTTAATATCTTTATTTTTTTCATGTTAATCATGTGGCAAATCAACATTTCACCCTCATTATTGACAATAGAAATTTGATCAACAAATTCCTTTCATCTAGCCAGAGTTTTCACCTCCAAAGTTCACCGATTTTGATGTACAAATCGAAGCAAGAGGGGAAATAACTATTTGAGAGGGAGATATTTGATTTTGCATGATTTTCTTAGCCTCTTATTGGCTAGTTTGTAACCGATTCTATTTTAAGTATCATATTTTATTCATGAGCTTACGTGTATGCGCTCATTGGTTTTAAAGTCCCGTGTTAATTGTTTGTTCCAGTGTGCCTTAATAACAATGTTTGGCTATCTTGGAGGGGGGAGTAGTTCGCCTCATAATTGTGCAAGCCTTTTATGATGCATCTTTCCCATATCTTTTACACTTCGCGAATTGGGGATGGGATAGCAGAATCTATTTCTTGAAGCAACAAATGGTCTTGAAGTTCGATTTCATTATTCATACTGGCAGGGGTGGAATTGGGGGGGGGGGGGGGGGGTTGGAATTTGGTCCTGGATCCGCCCCTTTAACTGAATCTAGGACTTAACTACATACTGTTATGGAATCGCGAATTTACTAAGCCTTTGTCTGATCATATACTTCCTTGCTTGTCAAATATGACATAAGTTACGTTGAGAGAACATGTTTGAGATTTTCGCTGCTTTATATGCGCCCTAATGGGCTTGTTTGTGCTTTTCTAGTATAGTGGTCCATATGCGTTTAATGTGCATGTGGGTTATTCATGATTTTGCCAGTTTATTTCAAGATTTTATCATTTGCTTCTTCATATCTGTGGGTGTTCTTTACTTTGTTGCTCTTATTTGCTGGGTGTGATTATATTCTTTCTTCTTCGAAATCTTTGTCTAACTATGTGTTCTCTTCATCTTTCTTTTAAGCTTTATTCCTTTTAGCCTTCTTCATAATGTGTTCCCAAAGTGATTATCAGAATACATCTTACGATTCTGATACTTGGAGTTTTAGGCATAAGGATGATTCCTCTAGTGCTTTTTCCTCACCTGTAGAAGTGCTACATACTAAGGTGCTCTCTTACTCGACAGTTATTTATTCTGGTATATGTGTTAATCTAAGACTTCTTAGGCAAACGGGCAATTCCTAATGTAGGGTGGAGATACGTTATGGGGTATGCGAGCCTTCGAGTGAGTCGGTTAGTCCTAGTGAGAGTAATGAGGAGATTTTTGAAGTTTTGAAATTTTTTACCAGTCTCATGGACCAAAATTTGGATGAAATTAGGGCACGATTTAAAGTTCCTTATGACATAAAATTATTATGTCGTGGACAATTTCAAATGACGGACCTCCCTCCTCGAGGTTGTATAGTTATTGATAGACACTCGATGGATATGAGATTTAGTCCCTTTTACTCACTTTTTCTAAAATGTTCTTTTTTTCTTCAATATTGCCCCTTACCCAACTCACTCCAGATGGATGGGCCCACATGGTTTTTTTTTTTGGTGTTATGAGGATCTGTGGGTTTAGAGGGAACTTTTGTCGAATGTATTCTATTCTATTTACCAACTCATGCAAGTTGGGAATACAACAAATCCTCAAAGAAGATATTATTACTTTTCCCCTTGTCTCCTAAGATATGTCCAAGATGTAGTTATCTCTAACAAAGATCCATAAATAGAAAGATAGTTTTTTCTTTGTTCGAGGCAATGGGGGTTTCAACTTAATGATCCCAATCTTTCGGTTGTTATGCCTCAAACCTATGATGAATGCAATAAGTATTTGAGTTATTGTTTGTATTTTCGCTTTTAACTTTTTTATTTTTTTTATATCACTATGGTTATTTAGTACGTGTACACTTGTTCCATTTCACAGTCAAGCTCTTGGTGACCTTGGCGCCTTAGTAGTTCTTATTCTTCACTTGAGTCTTGAGGTTCGCGAAGCTGAAATGTTACTTCAGCCCTTTAATTTAATTTTTTACAACGTTGGTGCTCAAGCTGAAGTTTTTCCTTTATAAAGCAAACCTATCTTGAAGTGTTGGTACCTTGAGCTAAGCCTACCAAAGACAAATATTCAAAGTTAAGCAAGGGCTGACCCACCATGTGCTAAAGATTGGTTTAGGGGAAATTTTGCATTTACAATTTGTACACAATGTTTTATATTTA
>CAIGRP010009032.1:12500-24440 GCA_903798385.1 Fraxinus cuspidata | reverse complement strand
TAGTTGAAGTTGTTTATTCAAATTTTTCTCTTTGTTTTATTTGAATATGAGGATAAAATGGTCTTTTACTGAAAAAATGGATAAAAAGGACCTTTGCTCTATGAAAGGTGGAAGGTAGGGGTAAAAATGCCAAAAAATGAAAGGTATGGACGTTTTGCACAACGACATTGAAATGTAAGGACGTTCTGTGCTATTTACCTAATGGTGGGGTAATCAGATCAATGGTTATCATAATTCTGGTTTTGTATCAATGGCAGCATCCTCCATCGCATTATATTCACATTCTATTCTTATTCTTGACTTTTTCTGAGTAAATACATTCGATCTTGTATCTTAAGTCCTACTATCCATGTCTTTCCTAATTCTTGGACGTTTTGGTATAGGTTGGAGCGTTCATCCCTCTTATTAAATTCTTTTCGACTTGTGACGTAGGGATGAACGTAGTGGGGACTGGACCGAGTCGTAGACCGGTCTAGTCCCCACCCATTTCATTTTTTCATTGTAAAAAAGGATTAAAAAAAAAATTTTATAATTTTTTTTATGTATAATTTTTTTCTTTGTACATATTAGCCCGACTTATAGTCCGATCCTAGACCCGTTCTTGTTCAACAGTGTAGATTAAACAATAAACAGGATTGAGAAATAGAAAATTCCGGCATATTTTTGTATTGTTATTCCCTCGACCCATAAACGAACTGTAAGAGAGATGTTGCCGTGAGTGTACAATTTGGTGGCTGAAATATAGGAACAGCTAAACAGGACTTTTAGAATTTTTGCCAAATGCTTTCTACTTTTTATTTTGGTAAATCTCAGAAACTTCCCGAAGTTTAAATTAATTTTATAAACACCCTTTCTTGTTATGAAAATTACACAAACCTCCCCTAATGTTGTTTTTAATAACAGTTTTACCCATTTTGCCAAATGTATATATAATTTTTTTGAATAAATTACAAAGACTTCTCCTCAGCTTTATAACAATAATAGAAACACATATCCTTTGTAAAAATTTTAGAAACACCCCATCTTAGCTTAAAATTTTCATTTTGCTCCTTTCCTTGCGCGCTGTATATATGATTATATTTATTTTCTTAATTTTAATTAAGAGAAACATAAATTTTTTTAATTTCGAAAAGTTCATATTTTTTTCTTTTTATCATATCTAATATTATAATAATACGTTTGAGCCACATTATTTTGGAAGAATGTATTTTGAAATAGTAGATTGATGGAGATTGTGTGGTTGAAAAAGAAGGAAAAGTTATTGATGTGATGGAAAATATTATTTTATTAAATAATGTGTGGTTAAAAGTAAGTAGAATAATGAGAATGAAAATTTTAATGTGACCCAAACAGGATTACAATAATATTACTTTAGTTTTCTAATATTAGCCTCTGTTTTTCTATCGTTAAAAACATTTAACTCATGAAATCAAAACGCTTTCCCCAAATTGCAAAGGAAAACCCTAACCCTCAAATCAATTTCGAACTTTTCTACAAATTGAACCCAAAATCCATCATACAGAAGCTGAAAACACGAGAACGATAATCACAACCGAAATCGCAAAGCCAAACTCTAACCTCGAAATCAATTTCGAACCTCCATCAACGGCCTCCCAAAATCTGACTTACGAGTTAAAAAGTTTTTTATTGCCTTAGAGAAGGTGTGGATGTCGGAAATGAAGGTAAATTATTGTCTGCGTTAATTAGTATTGTTTCTGGAAATGATACTGGATTAGTTACACTTGGGATAAAAATTGTTCAGTAGTTGTAAATGTTTTGGTATGTAATGCTTGAATTTGCAATAAGAGCTCTACAGTGTTTGGCTGCAATTTATGAATTTGAGGAGACAGCAGAGAAAGCAATTATTTTTGGTGGTAGTACTGAAAAAAATAGTTGGACACTGTCTCTTTTCTGTCAAATTTCTCACCATTTCTGTCAAAAATTAGTTAAGCTCATCAAGTATCAATTTCTCATTCATAAGCGAATCAGAAAGAGATACCCACAGGATTTCACAGCCATCAATGGCGGACTTTGAGAGCTCTAGCTTCTGGATATGGCTAAATTCACTGTTCCAGATCTTCCATTGCCCAGTTTAAAATCATGGGTAAAAAAATATTCGGGATTGTACCATGATTTTCGTGTCCTACTGAGTATTTCCATGTACTCGCAATTTTTCTCTTACTTAGAACGGGTCGTTGGCGGGCGATGAGGTGTTCTCTTACATAGAACGGGTTGTGGTTTATTTATCACGTAGATCTTGTTATTTGGAATGTATTTTATTTAGAAATATCTCCTACATGTTTTTATTTATTATTGGTAGAACCAAAATTTTCACATTGGGTTGTTTGATATGTTTATTTAATTATTGAATTAAATGTTTAGTAACAATTTAAATTTTAAAAATTTGGTCATTATAATTTGGTATCAGAGTTTTAGGTTTAATTTTTATGAGTCTCAAAAAAATTATTAAAAAATTAAAAATTATATATATATATATATATATATTTTTTTTTTTTTAAAAAAAGGTTTGTCAATTTTGAGATGTATTTATAACGATTAAAATAATTGTTATATTTGTTTAAAATATAAGTTAGGCATGTGTGTATTTTTTTTAGTAACTGGTATTTTATTTTCATTTAAAATTTTTTTTGTCTTAATTGAAACTTTGATTTTATTTTGTAATAATTAGTCATGGATGATGGTTGATATAATATTAATATTGGGATTTTATGTTTAAATGTTACATGTAACAAATACTTATTTATTTGGCCGTTTCTTTGATTAATGTTTGTTTATAATAATAATAATAATAATAATAATAATAATAATTCTATTTGTATTGAAAATGGTGTAATGAAACTGTTACACCCTCTCACATGCGCGCAAGGTCAGTGTGAATAGAAAACTCTCAAATGTGTGGTCCACATTCCCTATTGTGAGTGTAGGTAAAAGATTAGGTAAAAAAGAGGGTCTACATATAGTATTATCCTAATAATAATAATAATAATATTTTTGAAAATATATGAATTTAAGGATGATGTCAATTTAAAGTTCTTAAGTATGTGAAAGATTTTTGGCACTCAACGACTATCAATCGACTACCATCCGACAACTCTAAGGTATGTAAAAAGGTAAGTAGATGAATTTATTCAAACATTTTATATAATTTACATTTTTAAAATTACCTACTTTTTAATTTTAAGACATACATATTTTTTCTTGCTAAATTCATAATATGTATTACAATAGTATATGTATAACATGTTAGACTAAGTACTGGTATGTGACGGGTAAATTAATACTAATTTTAGGATATGACACCACCTACCCACATGAATTTGATACGTGATTTGTTGTGAGGGGTACAAGAGTTGAGCAGACAGAATCAAGCACCGCCACCACAAAATGCGCCACCACCGTAAGACGCATCTCTGTTTGTACCTGGAGCTGTTTCAGTAGTTGAATAGTTTCATAGGTACAAGCCTCCTACTTTCGACAGTGATTTCGACCCACTAGCTGTTTAGGAATGAATTAGAGGTTTGGAGCGCATCTTTCAACACATTTCTTGTATGGATGCACAGAAAGTACTATGCGCAAAGTTTATGTTTGTTAGAGCAGCCACTCACTGGTGGGAATTTGTTCACGCACTAAGACTGAAGAGCAGCAACGTAACATGACTTGGGAGTAATTTAAGGATGAAATGATGTCGAAGTACTTTCATCAAGCTTTGAGAGACTTCAAGGAATTAGAGTTTCTACAGCTTAGATAGGGCAACTTATCGCTTACTAATTACGAGAGGCAGTTTAAGCAGCTCTCAAGGTATGCTTCACACTTGATAGATACAGAAGTTAAGAAGATCAAGAGGTTTGAAAATGGACTACGCCCGGAAATCGGCATGATTATTATGTCTCATCATTTTACTTCGTATTGTGAAATGTTGGAGATGGCTCATGCCATTTCATATTAGAGGACTACATTTGAGTAGTATGCCCAGCAGGGGAAGGAGTCATTGGGAAAAAGAAAGTGGAACGATCAGAGCAAGGACAGACGTAACTGATAGAATAAAAGACCAAATACAAGAGTTAGTATTGGTGGGACGAGATGAAGTATTACACTGTGTCCTAAGTGTTGTAATAAACTTCACTGAGGTAAATGCTTATTTGGAAAGAACATGTGTTTTCGATGTGGTAAGTCGGGACACATTACTTTAAATTGTACAGAGCCTTCAAAGAAGAAGGATGACGATCTAAACAAGAATAAGAAAGGGAAGGCCCAAGTTTTTGCACTGAATCAGCATGAGGTGGAGCAGGATCCGAATGTGATAGAAGATAGTTTATTATTATTATTTGAAGTACTTGTTTATGCTCTTGATTTTGCACCCTTCGTCGCTAAGTCTAACAATATAATTACGAAAACGGGCATTCTATTATTATCTAATGTACCTGCTTAAGTATTTTTTGACTCTGGGGCTAAAAATTCTTTTATCTCTACATCATTTGTCGCTAGATCTAACTTTGCACGTGTGAAAGCGAATAATGAATTAGAGGTTAGCATCACTTCAAGAAGAACTCTTTGTACAAATCACATGACTAAGGCGATGAAGTTAGAGAATGACATAAAGGTGCTGTTGGCAGACTTATACCTTTTAGAGATGAAAGACTTCGACGTTATTCTAGGCATGGACTGGTTGGGGCTCAATCATGCGACCATTCGATGTCACGAGAAGGAAGTGTTTTTTTCATAAACTGTGAGAGAAAGAGTTTTGTTTCTTTGGAGCAAAGTTCAAGTCTCTACCTTGCATTGTATCGGCTTTACAAGCGGAGAATATGCTGAGAAAGGAGTTATGCCAGGGATTCTTAGTTAATATCATCGGTTCCACACATACAAAAACAATTGTCATTATATTAACGTTGTACGAGAATTTGCAGACGTATTCTCAGAAGATTTACAAGGCATTCCACAAGATAAGCAAGTGGAATTTATAATTGACTTGGTTTCTGACGCGACACTAGTTTTTAAGGCCTCATATAGAATGCCACCAAAAGAACTTCGAGAATTGAAGTTACTGTTGGAAGAGTTGCTGGAAAAAAGGTTTCATTCGACCGAGTGTATTTTCTTGGGACGCTCCAGTACTTTTTGTGAAGAAAGATGGGAGTATGAGGATGTGCATTAACCATCGAGAGTTGAACCATCTGACTATCAAAAATAGATACCCACTTTCAAGAATAGAAGATTTATTCGACTAGTTAAGGAGTGCAACGGTGTTTTCAAAGATCGANAAAGATCGACTTGAGGTCGGGATATCATCAGCTGAAGGTTAAGGCAAGCGATATACCAAAAACTGCTTTAAAAACTCATTATAGACATTATAAATTCACTGTCATGCCATTTGGTTTGACCAATGCTCCAGCTGTATTATAGATCTAATGAACATGGTGTTCCATCAGTACTTAGATTAGTTCGTCATAGTATTTATTGACGACATACTCGTGTACTCTCAAGATAAGTAACAAAATGAGTAACAACTCTGAGTAGTAATCGAACCTTTGAGGAAAGAGAAATTATGGGTGTCTTTGAGCCACATTATTTTGGAAGAATGTATTCTGAAATAGTAGATTGATTGAGAATGTGTGGTTGAAAAAGAAGGAAAAGTAATTGATGTGATGGAAAATATTATTTTATTGAAGAATGTGTGGTTGAAAATGAGTAGAAAAATGAGAATGAAAAAAATAATGTGGATCAAACAGGGGCTAGGTTTATGTTTGTGGTGGAATAGTAATTTATTGTAATATTTCCTATTTTAGCAAAAGATCATAATTAAAATCAGTTCCTTTTTTACTATATGTGTGTTTGATCCACATTATTTTGGAAGAATGTATTCTGAAATAGTAGATTGATGGAGAATGTGTGGTTGAAAAAGAAGGAAAAGTAATTGATGTGATGGAAAATATTATTTTATTGAAGAATGTGTAGTTGAAAATGAGTAGAAAAATGAGAATGAAAAAAATAATGTGTACCAAACAGGGGCTATATGTCAAATTCAAGAAGTGGGAATTTGGGCTCGATCAAATGGGTTTCCTTGGTCACGTAGTTACCATCGCCTAAGGAATTAATGTAGACCTAGTTAAAGTGGAAACAGTAACTAATTGGCCTAGACAGACCAATGTAGGTTATGTTCGCAGTTTCTTAGGGTTGGTTGGATATTATCGAAGATTTATTGAGGGTTTCGTAAAAATAGTAGGTCCGATGACTGAGTTGACTAGAAAGGGTGTGAAGTTTCAGTGGACATAAAAGTGTGAAAAATATTTTCAGAAACTGGAGCAGATATTAGTTTCGGCTCATGTATTGACGATACCTGAAGGTTCGGATGGGATTGTAATATAGTGACGCCTTCAAACAAGGTTTGGGCTATGTTCTGATACAACATGGAAAGGTAAGCTTATGCCTCGAGACAATTGAAGTAGTATGAACAGAATTATTCAACTCACGACTTGGAGCTTGCAACGATAGTTCACGCCTTAAAGATATGGCGTCACTATCTGTATGGAGGGAAATGTAATATCTATACATACCATAAGAGTCAAATACTTTTCACACAGAAGAAATTGAATATGAGACCAAAGAGATGGTTGGAGTTTGTGAAAGATTATGACTGTAAAATTCTTTACCATCCGGGTAAGGCTAACGTAGTCGCAGATGGCTTAAGTAGGAAGACATGATCACAATTAGCAGTTTTACCCACGGTACATGAACACTTGGTAAGATTGGAAGTCAACACGCCGCCAACTCAGGCTACAGCGAAAATAAAAGCATTTATAATTCAACCAACTCTTCGGGACTGAATCAAGGAAGCATCCATTCCTACAAAATAATTAAGGCTGATGTTGGTTCAAACAAACGTACATTGTTTGAAGTATCTGCAGATAACGCGCTGACTTTTAGAGGAAGGTTGTGTATACCTAAAGATAAAGGTATAAGAAACGAGATATTGGAAGGGGCTCACTCCACCTCGTCTGCTGTACATCCTAGTTGTACGAAAATGTATCGGGATCTCTGATATACATTTTGGTGGAGAAACATAAAGAGAAGAATTGGTCTGTTCATAGAGAAATGTATTGTGTGTCAGCAAGTCAAGGCACAACATCAAAAGCCAACAGGATTGCTGAAACCGTTTGATATTCCAGAATGGAAATGAGAACACATAGCGATAGACTTTGTTGTCGGCTTTCTAAGATCAGCAAGAGATCACAATGCTATTTGGGTAGTTGTTGATCGTTTGACGAAATCTGCCCATTTTCTGCCAATCAAAGCAAATTTTAATATGGAACAGCTCAAAAAATATATCAGAGAGATAATCATATTGCATGGAGTTCCAGTCACCATTATTTCAGATAGACACCTAAGGTTTATATCGAAATTTTGGAAAAGCTTACAAGGAGCCATGGGAAAAGATTGAAATTTAGCACTGTTTATCATCCACAAATGGATGGACAATCGGAAAGAACCATTCAAACTCTTGAAAATATGTTGAAGGCGTGTGTTTTGGATCTTGGTCTTGGCGGTAGTTGGGAAACACATATACCGTTAACATAGTTTGCTTACAACAATAGCTTTTAGACCACTATAGGCATAGCTCCATATGAAGCTCTTTATGGTAAAAAGTGCAGATCTCCTATCCATTGGGATGAGGTCGGAAAGAATAGAATTTTGGGTCCTGAAATTATTGAACGAACAGTTGAGGCAGTTGATAAGATTAGAGCAAGAAGCCAAGAATAAAGACATCACAAGATCGTTGATGGTAGAAGAAAGGATTTGGAATTTTAAATGGGCAACAATTTTTTTTCTAAAAGTAGCGCCAATGAAGGGTATATTGAGATTTAGTAAGAAGGGAAAGTTGAAACAAGGGTTCATTGGACTATCGAAATTCTTGAAAGGATTGATGCGGTGGCTTATCGACTTGCATTACCACTTGAACTTTTGCAGTGCATAATGTGTTCCATGTTTCGATGCTCAGAAAATATGTTCATGATCCTAATCATGTAGTGGGTTATTAAACATTGGAGGTACAAAAAGACTTGTCATATGAATAAGTCCCTATGATGATTTTGGATAGAAATGTGCACCAATTAAGAAATAGAGAGGTTTCACTGGTCAATGTTCAATGGCGAAATCATGGATTTGATTAGTCAACCTTGGAGAGGAAAGTTGAGCTTAAAACCAAGTATCCAGATCTTTTCGATTTGTCAAGACGAAAATATTTTTAGGAAGAGAGATTGTAAAGCCTTGAAATGTTTTTTATAAATTAGAATTAATTGTTTTCAATGCTATATTTTATATATTTTTTTGAAGTATTTTAGAGAAATAAGTTTTAAACTTTTATTTTTTGTGTCAAATAATTTATTTACTTATAGAGATAGAATTAGTATATTAATATTGGACTCGTTGGATAACTCGTAATTAATAATCTAGTTTAGGCTCGAGAAAAAATCGATTCGGATAAGCGAGATCCAAGTTATCGAGGTCAAAAACATTGCTTAAATAGTAATTTATTGAGTAATTAATGAATTTAGAATTCAAGGGTGACCCGCGTATAGAGCAAATCTATTAAGTTGTTAATTGAGTTTTATTAAATAAAGATTTTGTATTTTAAAAAAAAAATTTATAGGGTAACCACGTGTGGTTGTCAATTTATTTTATTTTATTTTATTATTATTAATTTGCCTTGATTTTGGAGAATTGATAGGGACAGGTTTCCATGTGTACAATGAATGGGAAAGAAAGTAACTTTTGATTTTATGGATTACCGGGATTGGGATTCTTTTGAGGGTAACACGCGGTATCTTACATATTTTAGGCCTATCAAAAAATTCAATTTTCTTTTTCAACTTTAAATACCATGTAAAAGAAATCATCATCTACCCAAAAAGAGGAAAATAAAAGAGAAGACATCGATACGTGTTACAGGCAACAAGTAGAAATTAAAGTTTTGGAACGGGAATATGGTTTTGCCTTTTCAAATTTATTTGATCTAACGAGGTGCAAGTGATTTATCTCGTTTAATTTTTTTTCATGATGATAAATATTATGCTAATGAAAGCTACGATATGATATGCAATGCTATGATATGTAATGGTCATCCAGTATCAAATATATGATATACTTGAGCTTTTGGCGATTTAGAAAAATATGATGACGACATGATTTTTTTATGCATGATCTAAATATTTTATTCGGGATTGAACCATGATTTTCGTGTCCTACTGAGTAATCCCATGTACTTACCTTTTTTCCTACTCCTCACAGGTGAACGGATCGTTGGTTGGCGGGCGATGAGGTGTTGACGTGGTGTCAGGATTTATGGAACTAAATAAATAATTCGGTGTAACGTGACTATGAATTTTTTTAGCATTTTTTTGGTTTATTTATTACGTGGATTTTGTTATATGGAATGTATTTCATTTGGATATGTTTTCTACATGTTTTTATTTATTATTGGTAGAATCAAAATTTTCACGTTGGGTTGTTTGACATGTTTATTTAATTATTTAATGAAATGTTTAGTAACGACTCAAACTTTAAAAACTTGAGTCGTTACATCTATTGAGCATGAATTGAGTGAAAAGTTAGCTTAAGTAGCACTACTTACAAGTTAAGGCAAAATCTAACTTCATCTATGGACAGAACTCAAAACCATATTCAATGCCATGAATGTGAAGGATATGGACACATAGTTGTTGAATGTCCTAACATACTGAAGAAGTTATGTTCTAAGAAAGCAATGAATATTACGTGGAGTGAAGATGAGAATAGAATGTCAAATACAGACAAGGAAGACAGAACTGACGATCATCAAGTACAAACTTATTGACTAGAGACACAGCCTAATAAAGTCACATATGTTCATAATACATGATACTGAAAAGGAATCTAAAAGTTGAACAAGAGAAAATGTCATACTTCTTGCAATGATGAAATATATTAAAGAAGAAATGGGTGTTGTTGCAACTAATAAAAAGGCTCTATCCAAAGATCTGAAAGAAAAAAGAAAATCCAATATTGGAGCTCCGGTTGAAGTGGACCACATCAATTAGAGAGTTAAATAGTTGACCATCAGATCCACCCACCTAAATAAAGTTCTTAGCTATGGAAGAACCTCAAACATCAAAGAAGCTCTAGGTTATGAAAGAAAATGTAAAGAGAAAGAACCCACCAAATTGAAGATTGTCAAAGCAGTTGGATATGATAAACCACCAGGTCAGACGCCTAAAACTGCAGCCAGAGTACCAGAAAGAACCTCTAAGAATAGGACAGTATTGATGGTTGACGAAAACCGCTGGTTCTTTACCTCTAAAAATTTAATTCAAATCATACCATCACAAGTAATCAGGTAAAGCTTCACTCTCACAATCAGATAGATAAGTCACAATACACTATCAAATGTACTTTTTGTGGTCGGTATAGACATAATTCACTTCATTGCTTATCATACAAAAAGCAACAGCACTTTAAAGTAAAATCCTAATGCTGAAATAAGAAAAAGTTTGGGTAAGAAAAAGTTATCTTAGTTGCTACATTGTTAATATAACTTATAAATCTCTAGTGTCCAACTCTTGGTATTTTGACAGTGGCTATTCAAGACACATGACTAGTAACTATTCTATGCTAACAAATTTTTAAAGGCATGCAAGTGGACTTGTTATTTTTGGGGATGGTGCCCAAAGTAAAATTAAGGGTGTTTTTATGATTGTGATAGATAGGATTACTTGTTTTGAATGATGTACTGTTTGTTGTTGACTTAAAAGCTAATCTGATTAGAATAGGTCAACTCTATGATGGTGAACTCACAGTAATGTTTACTTAAAGCACATTTAAGGTACTGAAAAATGATGATAGTCGTGTCCAAAGTAGTGGTAGGTCTAGTGATAAATATTTGCTTGAATTTGAACTCTCATGTCATGTTTCAAAAGTTGGCTTTACAAACCTGTGACACAAACAATTGGAACACTTGAACTATTGAAATCTTATTAGACTTACTAAACTCCATGCAGTAAGAAGAGTTCCTAAGCTCACAGAAAAATCTAAAGGTGAGTGTGGTTTATGCTATAAGGGTAAACAAACTACTACTCCACATAAACAAGGTCAATTTCTTAAATTGCTACATATGGATTTGATGTGGCCTATTCAGACAGAAAACCTCAGCGGAAGAGGTATATTTATGCGGTTGTTGATGATTTCGTTAGGTTAGATAGATTTCTTAATAGAGAAATCTGATATTTTTTAAAAGATTAACATTTTTATATCAAAAAATGACCATTGTAATACACTTCAAAGGACTAAAATTGTAAGAATTGGGAGTGATCATATAAAGAATTAAAAAAAATAGCATCGCTAGATTCAGTGAAGAGTTTCTCATGAATTTTCTGCTCCTAAAACCCTTGAATAAAATGGTGTGATGGAAAGGAAGAATAGGTCTTTACAAGAGATGGCCAGGATGATGTTGAACAGTAAGAACCTATTAAATTGTAGGTTGAAGCTGTAAATACTGACTGCTACATTCGAAATCGTGTTTCATTGAGAACTGGAACTCACAAACCCCTTATGACATTGGGAAAGGTAGGAAACCAAATCTCAAGTATTTTCACACATTGGAAGCAAATGTTATGTATTAAACGACATGAAACATTTGGAAAAGTTTGATCCAAGGAGTAATGATGAATATTCATTGGCTATTCTGAAAATAGCCAAGCTTATAGGATTTACGACATGCGAACTCAAATCATTATTGAGTCAATTAATGTTAAAATTGATAATACTGACAGGAACCTGAAATTCAAAATTTGTAAGAACAGACTAAAGAAAATCAGAATATAGGAAAATTTTGTTGCAGATTCATGTAGTGACAGTCCGAGAAAACTACCAGTAGCCGATTTTGCTAATCCT
>CAIGRP010009032.1:0-7500 GCA_903798385.1 Fraxinus cuspidata | reverse complement strand
CCCAAAATTTTTTTCCTACTTTTTAACCACACATTCTTCTAAAAATCACTATTCAAAACTCTTTTTTTTTTATTTAATAGTATGGTTGTCAAATAGGGGCTTAATTATGATTCATTCAAGCTTTATTTAGGTTGTATTTGTTTTGAATTGTCATGTTTATATCTTTTCGAAGCACATCAAATGTCTGAGCTTATACTTGGCAGTATTTCAAATATTCATCCTAACAGATGTCTCCTTTATAATAACTAAGCACATTTTAGGTACTCAAAATTCGTCACGACTTTGTAGTGTAATGAACAAATATTTAAGGCATTTTCTTCTTGTTTCTTAAATGTGTTTGTTGCTATCTAATCATCCTTATCAAATATGTCATAATAACTATTTTCATGAAGTGGTTCAACATGATAATATGTGACTTTCCCATTCCCTTTTTATATGGCTGGTATCTCTGCTAGCGTGACTAGCAAAATGAAGTTTACCATGAATAATTGTGGTCTGATTAGAACCTTGGTTGTGCCATGTTAAAATTTTATTTGGTGCTCATGCTCTAAAGATTCGAACCTTTCGAAAAGAAAGAGCCGAAAATAAATGCATTTTTTAGTTTAATAACACAATTATGCTTCTGTTTTGTTTAGTTAATAATCAATTTTAGTAAATTTCAATAAAAAGTTGATATATGTGGGGTTGAAATTGATAAAAATTGTAAATTCTATGAAATGTATGTAGAAAATGATTTTAATTCGATGAAGGCCAAACATGAGCTAAATGTTATCAAGCACAACATTTTATCTTTTCACAACTTATGATTTTAACTATTATTATTATTATTTAAAAGTCATCCAACATACAAAAATTCACTAAATGAGTTTAAAATCATGTGCAATACACTTGTACCACACTAATTTTACACAAAACTCATATACATGGTTTTTAAAATTATTTCTTAAAGCATACTTGGCTGGCGAAAATATAATAATAGAACACTTTAAAATGATATTTAGTCCATATCCGAGCCTCATTCTTTAAAACAGATTTTATAAGAGATTTGTTTGAAAGATGTGTGGTCAAACAATAGAATATTTTTTATGTTTACGTCCAAAATTATTTTTTTTGAGAGAATGTATGCGATAAGTGTATTTTATGCACTTATCTATGACTTTAAATATAGATATTTGTAATGATTTTTGATTAATTATAGTTAATATCGGGTATTTATTATTTGTTAGATAAAACTCAACAATTATAAGTAAATTTGAAGAAAGGAACAAACATCGGTGAAAATGAGGATTTTTAAAGTTAAGGACTAAATTTAAAATACTCAAAACTTGATTCGAACCAAGCAATGAAATTAAAGATTACATGGACTCACTGGATGTAATAGAAGGCAAAGGACTAAAATTTAGCGAAAAATGACTAAACCAAACCCCAGAAGGAAATTTAAGGACCAGCTTGCGATCGCACCCTACAAATGGGCTGCGATCGCTACCCGTATTTTTGTGAAACTAGGAGTAAATTGGTTGCCTTGTGCGATGGCAATTGTATATATCCTACGGTTGCATGGCTTTCCGGCCGAACGTGATTTAGTTTCCTTTTCTGAACAAACACTTGTGGAATCAACTTTGGACTTGTTTCTTGATCTAAATTCGACATCTATAACTACAAAACAAGGGTGGACATTCATTAGAGCTCTCTCAAACCTTTCATATCACATCATATCATAAAATCTTATAAGAATGAGGGGTTGATTCACCATCATTTGGGAAAGAAGATCAAACCTAGCAAGGAATTCAAGAAAAATCACGTCAACAAGGTGAAGAATCAAGGCTTGAAACAAAGATTCATAACAAGAAGTTGCTTCCACATATTTATTGTATTCAAACACATTCCAGGTTATGTCTTTTCATTATTCTTCTTGTACACGAGAACGGTTAGGACACTTATTTCATTATTCAAACACAGAAGTTGTTCTTATTTTGTTCAACTTGTTCTCAAAAAACAATTAGGACACGAATCTTGATCTAATTTCTTGGCCTAAAAATATAACTCTCCATCTACAAACAAAAGAAAGGAAGCCAGGAGGCTCTTTTGCATATATCTCATCAAATCAATAGAGAAAAAGGGCATTGGAGATCAACATATCCTTATCCTTTGCTAAGCTTTGAAGAAACTTGGGAAACAAGATACCTACTCTTACCAAATTCACCCAATATTGCTTGGAGTCAAAGAAGAAGAAGAAGAAAGAAGAAGAAGAAGAAGCTTAGAAGGAGGAGGAGAAGGAGAAGGAGAAGGAGGAGAAGAATTCAAGATTCAAGATTATTTTCTTCCTTATTTTGAAACCTTAACTTTCGGGTGATGTTGTAACAATTCCAATTTATGTTCTTGCAATAGTATGATGCTTGTCTAGTTGTATAGATGTTAGAATAATGTTGAACCCTATATTTTGAAGTCTTTAAGTTAACGATTTTGTATTTTGACATTATATGTTTGTTTGGTTTGAATGGTATTATGAGTTTAATTCCTTTCAATTAATTAGTGACTAGTAATTAATCTATGATTTCTATTGATATTTGAGAGAATGAATTAAGAATTTAGTACAAGTAGCAATCATTGAAAGGTCATATGGATGTATGGATAATTGTATATGCTTTGCATGATCCAAATAAGTGTTATTGCGATTTAATGTATCTTCATATGTTAGCATTCAGGATAGGTTGTTGCGTCACGTTGAGGATAGATCTAATTCTACTCATGAGAGATTATTAGATGAATTAGAAATTGTGATCTTCAAGTCTAGATATATGTTGTCACATATTATTAAGATAGATGAATATAGGTGAATACTGGGTTCTAGTGTTTTACCATCAATCATGTAGTCACAAATTCTTCCTACCACTTAATTAAGATCATCAATTCCACACATACATAAACAAGTGTTAATGATATTAATGTTGTGCGAGACTTTGTAGACATATTCTCAGAAGATTTATAAGGTATTCCACAAGATAGGCAAGTGGAATTTACAATTGTCTTGGTTCCCGACGCGACACCAGTTTTTAAGGCCCCATATAGAATGGCACCAAAAGAACTTCAAGAATTGAAATTACAGTTGGAGGAGTTGCTGGAAAAAGGTTTCATTCTACCGAGTGTATCTCCTTGGGGCGCTCCAGAACTTTTCGTGAAGAAGAAGGATGGGAGTATGCAGATGTGTATTGACTATACGGAGTTGAATCATCTGACTATAAAGAATAGATAGCCACTACCTAGAATAGAAGATATTGAAGTTACAGTTGGAGGAATTACTGGAGAAAGGTTTCATGCGACCGAGTGTATCTCCTTGGGGCGCTCCAATACTTTTTGTGAAGAAAGATAAGAGTATGAGGATGTGCATTGACAATCGAGAGTTGAGCCATCTAACTATCAAAAATAGATACTCGCTTCCAAGAATAGAAGATTTATTCGATCAGTTAAGGGGTGTAATGGTGTTTTCAAAGATCGACTTGAGGTCGGAGTATCATCAGCTAAAGGTTAAGGCAAGCGATATACTGAAAACTGCTTTCAAGACTCATTATGGACATTCTAAATTCACTGTCATGTCCTTTGGTTTAACCAATGCTCCAGCTATATTTATAGATCTAACGAAGTAAGTGTTCCATCAGTACTTAGATTAGTTCGTCATAGTATTTATTGATGATATACTCGTGTACTCTAAAGATAAGAAACAGCATGAGTAACAACTCCGAGTAGTACTCGAACCTTTGAGGAAAGAGAAATTATATATCAAATTCAAGAAGTGCGAATTTTGGCTCAAGCAAATGGGTTTCCTTGGTCACGTAGTTATCATCACCCAAGGAATTGAGGTAGACCTAGTTAAAGTAGAAACAATAAATAATTGGACTAGACCGACCAATGTAGGTGAAGTTTGTAGTTTGTTAGGGTTGGCTGGATATTATTGGAGATTTATTGAGGGTTTCGCAAAAATAGCAGATCCGATGACTGAGTTGACTAGAAAGGGTGTGAAGTTTCAATGGACAGAAAAGTGTGAAAAATATTCTCAGGAACTGAAACAGAGATTAGTTTCGGCTCTTGTATTAACTATCCTTGAAAGTTCGAATAGGTTTGTAATACATAGTGCCTGCAAACAAGGTTTAGGATGTGTTCTGATGTAACATAGAAAGGTGATTGCTTATGCCTCAAGACAATTAAAGCAGTATGAACAGAATTATCCAACATACGACTTGGAGCTTGCAGCGGTAGTTTATGCCTTAAAGATATGGCGTTACTGTCTGTATGGAGAGAAATGTAAAATCTATACAGACCATAAGAGTCTCAAATACTTCTTCACACAGAAGAAACTGAATATGATACAGAAGAGATGGTTAGAGTTAGTGAAAGATTACGACTGTACAATTCTTTACCATTCGAGTAAGGATAACATAATCACAGATTCCTTAAGTAGGAAGACATGATCGCAATTAGCAGTTTTACATATGGTATAGGAACACTTGGTAAAGGACTTTGAGAAATTGAGATTGGAAGTCATCATGCCGAGAACTCAGGCTACAATGAGAATAAAAGCATTTATAATTCAGCCTACTCTTCGGGATTGAATCAAGGAAGCCCGAGATAAGGATCCCTACCTACAAAAAAAATTGTGGCTGATGTTGGTTCAAACAAACGTATAGGGTTTGAAGTATCTGTAGATAACGCACTAAATTTTAGAGGAAGGTTGTCATACATGAAGATGAAAGTATAAGAAACGAGATATTGGCAGATGCTCATTCCACCCCGTATGCTGCACATCCTAGCGTACGAAAATGTATCGAGATCTCTAAGATACATTTTGGTGGAGAAACATGAAGAGAAGAATTGCTCTATTTGTAGAAAAATGTATTGTCTGTCAGGAGGTCAAGCCTGAACAACAAAAGCCATCAGGACTTCTGAAATCGTTGGGTATTCCAGAATGGAAATGAGAACACATAGCGATAGACTTTGTTGTGGGCTTTTAGAGATCAACAAGAGGTCACAATGTTATTTTGGTAATAGTTGATCGTTTGGTGAAGTCTGCCCATTTTCTGTCAATCAAAGCAAATTTTAATATGGAACAGCTCGTACAATTATATATTAGAGAGATAATCAGATTGCATGGAGTTCCAGTCACCATTGTTTCAGATAGAGACCCAAGGTTCATATCAAAATTTTGGAAAATTTTACAAGGAGCTATGGGGACGAAATTGAAATTTAGTACTGCTTAACGTACACAGACGGATGGACAATTGGAAAGAACTATTCAAACTCTTGAAAATATGATGAGGGCGTGTGTTTTGGATCTTGACGGTAGTTGGGAAACACATCTATCGTTAGTGGAGGTTGCTTATAATAATAGCTTTCAAGCCAATATAGGCATGGCTCCATATAAAGCTCTCTCTGGTAAGAAGTGCATATCTCTTATCCATTAGGATGAGGTCACAAAGAATAGAATTTTGGGTCATGAAATTATTGAACGAACAGTTGGTGCAGTTGATAAGATTAGAGCTGGAAAAAACTCTCAAACCAAACTGGACCGAACCGGACCTGAACCGAACTGAATCGAACCGAGCGATTCTTCTTAAATTAAATACCCAAACGGGGTATCTAAATCGAGAATCGATTGATTTGATTCGGTTCTAGACCTAGAACCGAATATCCCTAATTTTTTTAATTTTTTATCTTAAATAATTCAAATTGCTTTATTTTTTTTAAATGAATTTGCTAACTAATTAATTTAGCTCAAACCTAAAATATGATTTTACTATTTTCAATTTTCAGCCAAGCCCAATTTAATCAAATTGACCTAAGTTTTGCCCAAATTTCTTATTCTACCGTAATGTTGTTTATGTCGTTCTATTATTGTAAACTCTCTATATTCCTCTTCTTGTAATTTTAATAGTCAAATCTATGCAAAACTCAACAAATAAATGTGCAAAAGATATCACCAGATTGAACTACGTTATTTTGTAAGAGTTAAGAATGAACATGTCATAGTTGAATTATTGTAGCGTTGTTGTAAATATAAAAAAATTAATTATTGTACGGAACCCGAGGATTGAATAGAACCGAACTGAACAGAAGGAACCGAACTCCAACGATTCCATAATTAAATTTGGACCCGATGATTCCACTTACTAAATACTCAAAAATTTCGGTTTGGTTCGGTCCGGTTCTCTTCAGAATTGAACCGAACCGGACTATGTTCAGCCCCAGTAAGAATAAAGACATCACAAGATCGACATAAAAGTTATGCTAATGGTAGAAGAAATGATTTGAAATTTCAAGTGAATAACAAAGTTTTTCTAAAAGTAGCGCCAATGAAGGGTGTATTGAGATTTGGTAAGGGGAAGTTGAAACCAGGGTTCATTGGACCTATCAAAATTCTTGAAAGGATTGGTGTGGTGGCTTATCGACTTGCCTTACTACTTGAACTCGCGAAGTGCATAACGTGTTCCATGTTTCGACACTCAGAAAATATGTTCATGATCCTAATCATGTAGTGGGTTATCAGACATTGGAGGTACAAAAAGACTTGTCATATGAAGTCCCTATGATGATTTTGGATAGAAAAGTGCACCAATCAAGAAATAGAGATGTTTCGCAGGTCAAGGTTTAATGGCGAAATCAAGGATTTGACGAGTCAATATGGGAGAGGGAAGATGAGCTTAAAATCAAGTATCCAGAACTTTTCAATTAGTGAAGGTAATTTTCAAGGACGAAAATATTTTTAAGAGGGGAGATTGTAAAGCCCTGAATTTTTTTTTATAAAATAGAATTAATTGTTTCTATATATTTTTTGTTGAAGGATTATAGAGAAATAAGTTTTAAACTTTTATTTTTTGGGTCAAATAATTAAATTTTAATAGAGATAGCATTAGTATATTAATATTGGGCTCGTTGGATAACTCGTAATTAATTATCTATTTTCGGCTTGAGAAAAAATCGATTCGGATAAGCGAGGCCCAAGTTATCGAGGTCGATTGTCTTAAATTGTAATTTATTCAAGTTAATTAATGAATTTAGAATTTAAGGGTGACACGTTTATAGAGCAAGTCTATTGATAAGTTATTAATTGGGTTTTATTAAATAAAGATTTTGTATTTAAAAAAAAAAGGTTATAGGTAGCCACATGTGGTTGTCAATTAATTTTGTTTTATTATTATTGATCTGTCTTATTTTGGAGAAATGATAAGGATAGGTTGCCATGTGTACGATGAATGGGAAAGAAAGTAACTTCTGATTGTATGGATTACTGGAATTGTGATTCTTTTGGGGGTAAAACATGGCATCTTACATATTTTAGGCCTATCAAAAAATTCAATTTCCTCTTTCAACCTTAAATACCATGTAAATAAAATCATTATCTACCAAAAAAGAGGAAAAGAAAAGAGAAGACATCGTTACATGTTATGGGCAGCAAGTAGAAATTAAAGTTTTGGAACGTGATTGTGGTTTTGCTTTTCAAATTTATTT
>CAIGRP010009028.1:0-17059 GCA_903798385.1 Fraxinus cuspidata | reverse complement strand
ATTTTGCACATTCTGAATGTTTCTATAGGAGAAGTTGGGATGATCCTTCCATCTTGTATTGTATGTCTTGAGAATATGGATTATTCTCCTTGTTAACAAAACATGTGTTGTACGTGATTTTGTAAGTGTTATGATTTTTATTTTTTTTATTGTTGAAAATATTCATTCAACTCGTGATATCATTACAAAATATCAATCAACCACATCCCTTAATTTACCACAATCAATTAATTGAAACTTCATTATAAAACTTGTTATTGACTTTTTTTTCAATTTTTTTTTTATGTTTATTATCTAACCGAAGTTGTAAAGGGACAATCTATTACAATCAATGATAAAATTAAGACTAATTCACTAAACCATAACCCTGTTACGCTCAATTTGACTTCCAAGTTATTCATATTTCTTTACAGTTTAATCTTTAGCAGCTTGATCTTAATTTGTTATTACACAAAAAATTAGGTAACATTTATTTCTAAAAGTGTCGAGTGTTATCAGATTCTAGTTACCAAACACGCACTTAAAAGTGTACATCACAATATCAATGATTCCGAGTACATCAAACATGCACAGAGAAGCTGCATCCCTATGATTTAAGGAGACTAAAGGTGTAGGAAAGCTGTTCTGATATTGATGATTTAAGCTGTTTTGAATAGATCCTATCCGATTTAGACTTAGGTTATGTTTTTTTCTCATCGGTTTATGATTCCTATATATCACATCTTCTTAAGTCAAAGAGATCCAAAAAGCTTCTGAAATTGCTAGAGAATATATGTTGAGCACAATTTCGATAGCAGTTTATTTTGTTATCTTTTCAATGGAGAATTGAAGTAGCACAAAATTTAGAAAATCAAAACCTTAAACAAATATGTTAATGTTTAATCAGAGAGACGACGCTTTCGCGTACTATAATTAGAAACACCATTTACATGCCAAATTTGCAAAGAGAACATGCTGTCGTTCTGCTGAACAGTATCCGCAATTGACTTCAAAACTTCCGCCTTTCTTTTGTGCAGACTCCTAGTGTAATGGTTAGCAAAAAATTGCTATTGGCTCCACGTGTGATGCAGCCACCCCTCAAAAAATCAATTAAAATTGAAAAAGAATATACCTATAAATTATCTATAAAGTGAACTAGTGACTCAGACTCAACATATTTGCATGTTTAAAATAATAACAGCATGAAACATTGCATTATTTGTTGTACTTTATCTATGAATTTTTCATTCATCATCGTTCTCTTCCATTTTACTAAAGCAATTCATTGCTAATTTCTAGACCCGTACTTACCACTTACTATATCGAAGACAAGAAATTGATAAAACAATGCAAGTCTATAAAGATATCAAAAGAATTCAACACGAATATCCTAAAAGCAAAGTGTTTTTATGTGATTCTCACCTTAAGAAAAAAGGGACGAACAACAGTGATTTTAATGGTTAATTTTAAGATAGGTTATTAAAGAATAAATTGGGTTGTGAAAAATAATGTTTTGATTGAAGAATAGAAGCGGAAAACTGAATTCTAAGAGGGATCAAAACGGTCTTCATAATGGCAATTAATTGCGTTTTAATTGTTATTGAAGCATTCACACAATAATTCTTTCGGGAAGACCTTTTAGAAAGCCACTGAACAATAGCCTTGAACAATGGTCAGCAAATGATTTACATGAATCAATGTTGCGAAATAAAAAATTAATGGTATTTTTGACAAAGGAAAAACAATTATCTCCCACTTTACCTTAAAAGAGGGAATCCTTCGATCACTGTTCATTTTTATCACACGAGTTTTCATATTTATCCTCTTTCATCTGGTATTGCTACAATCACTTCCTAATTCCCTAAATTATGTTTCTTCCTTCCCTCTTTACTATTCATTTTTGTCCTCATGGTTTAGTACTATTAAATGGATAGGTGGATTGCATTTGATATTTTCCTCCATATGTAGCCATCTTTGTTGAATAATTGGTATATATTTTCCTCAACTGTCCAGTTGCAGTTGATATTTTATAAATATCATATATATTTTGTATTGGAGAAGCAAACCAACATTTAGTATATATTTTCCTAGGCCGAGCCGTCCAGTTGCAGCTAATATTTTATAAATATCTTCTCCATATACCTTTTCTATTGGAGAAGCAAACCAACAAGAGAGGAACTAAAGTCTTTATTTCACTTCGAGACTATGGTGTAGTAAAAGTAGTAGATTCTCTCCACAAATCGCGACAACCAATTTCGTTCTGTCACACTCTTCCATTGTTCGTCGTTTACAACTCCACTTTGTTGCAATGTCCACTCTACAAAGGAACCCCAAAGAAACCCAGAAGTTTTGGTCGAATTTTCTCCTCAGCGCGAAGAGTTTAAACATGAATTTTCTCCTCAACGTTTATTATCCCACTGTTGGTTATTTTTTAATTTTTGTATTTTTATTTATTTGAAAGTTCTTATACAAGTTAAATTCGCTGCAACAACATTCCCAGAATTAGTGCTTCATGTTTAACAATAAAAATTTAAACTTTAACAAATCTACTGCATATTAACATTCTCATCTCCAATTAATTTTAGAAGTTGAATATTTAGCATTGGACAGTGCAATAAGTATTTAAAAATATTTGTTATGAAATATTAAATATGTAAATTTATAAAATGAGAACTACATATATGTAATGAAGTTGTGTTGTTCAGTGGGGATAGCTTTCTTTTTGTTATATGTATGGAATGAAAGACAGAATTGAATGTTCCTAGAATCAAATTAATTTGTAAATGAATACAAGTTTTTATAATTTGCATCAATGTTTTTGAATTATTAAATTATAAATAAGTGAAATTGTATTTAGCTTAGGTGAAATGTAAGCAAATGTTGTCACCTAAATTTAATTAAGTAGAATAAAGAAACGTTTATTTTTTGGCAAAAGAATAAAAAATAAATCAATAATTTGAAAAATGTAAAGTAATTTTTTTTAGGAAATCACAGCGTGGAGTTGAACGCCGCGAAGTGAAAGAAATACACCTCCTCCCAGCACGGAGTAGTAATACCGATCTAAGCGGAATAAAAACTATGCACAGTATGAAATATCGCTCCGCAATGTGCGAAGTTAATAGCTCCGCGCCATGCAGAATAGTTCCGCGCAGCTGTGCAGAGACTTACTTCGCACATTGTGGAGTTAGACTCCGCAATATGCGGACAAATTTATTTTTTATTTTTAATATAATAGATACATATAAAATAAGATTATTTTATAAAGACTGCCATGAAGAATATTGTTTTGAAATCAAAAAATATTTAATTTCAGTTCATATGAAAATAGTTTATTTTCTAAGTAATGAAATTATAATTATAAGTTAGGCAACAATACGTTCTAAGAAAAGTATTCTTATTTTTCCTACTTTCCTCGTGTTCGGTATTTGTTGGAAAAAAGGTTCGTTCATAGGAAAAAATATTTATTTTCAACAGACATAACTCTTCAATATATACACGAAAATCAGAATTCCTTTTGAAGACATTGCCCCCGAGCCCCCAAGAGGAAAGTGCCCCATCGATCCCTGCCTTTCAGGGGCGTTTCCCCCGAGCCCCTTCGACCCTCGACCCCCACTGATCCTTCAATCCCTTGATAACTGTGTTTTTAACCTCTTTTATTTCTCTCTAATATATAAGCGAATATACCTATAAATTTTTTCCTCTTTACACTTTTTATCTATTCTTCTCATTAGGTAGTTAACCAATTAGGTAGAATATAAGTTAATTTGATAATAAGAATATGATGCAAAAAATTGAGGTTATTTGTTTACTTATGCTATTTTTTAAACTCGGGAAGGAGAAGGACCGTGTCACCAAATTTTATTGTGTTGGCGTGATATCGAAACAAAGTAAACTACCAGGCTTTGATTTTCTACATTTGTTAGTCTATATCTTCCACAACCAGTCTCTCATGGCTAATTGTATGTAGCATTATCAAGAGCAAGAAAAAGTACGTCTATTAAAGTATTACTGAAACCCATACACATAGACCATTTACACAACACATATATTTGCATAGCTTCCTTACATAATTGTACAAATTTCGTTTTAGTTTCAAAAGGTCTAAAATTTATATGCCTTCTATTATGTGAAAATTTGCTGTTATTTATAGATATTCATATGAAGACAGTAATAAAGTTTAAGTTGTCTTTCTTCAACTATGTGCTATTTTCACTGTGTCAAAAGTACTAACAATGAAAAATATAATATCTTCTAAAGAATGATAACATTTTGCTTCAAAGATGTGGGGAATTTTGTTAGATTATGTTTAACTATGCTTCAATGATTTGAAGAAATTTCTGCAAGGTACATATTTTCAGTTAAAGGAAATTGATTTCTTCAAAATGTGGAATTTAATAATGGAATCTTTTTCTTTAAATGCACACACACACATATATATATATTATTATTTTTTTTTTCTAACATAAATGGATTGATTGAGAAAATGCTGGAGTTGAATGGACATATGAGGTATGTATTTGTTATGTAGATTATCAATTACTTGGTTTAGTTCATGAAGAGTGATTAAATTAACTTGATAGAATTATTATTTTTCCTCTTCATTTTCTTTTCTGATATTGTAACTTTTCCAAATGAATGATATTAAAATTTGAATAGAACATTAATGAAGAAATGATGGCAGGGAGATAGGATTTAGTGTTCAACATACCTAAAATCTGGTATGAAGGCTCTTTGCTCCATGAGACAAAAGAATTTGGTTGGTATCAGTGTGTTCATCACAGCAGTGCTAGCTCTTTCTATCGCTCTAGCTTTTGAGAATTTCAGCAATCTAAAATAGAGCGTTTCATTCTAGCATTTCTTCCTTCAATTGATGTAAAAAACATTTAGTTTACCATTTATGTTTTTCTATCGAATTATCATGTACCACTTCTTTGAATAAGTGTATGGAATCTAATTCTAATTATTATGTGCTCATTTTGCAGGTTGAGAACGTGGCTAAGGAGGAGGTTGTGAAGGAATTGGAAAAGGAAAAAGAAAGGTTAAATAGCCAAGGGGACGGTGAAAAATTGAGATCAGAAGAAAAGGAAAAAACATTGGATGGTTCTCAGCAAAAAAAAGAATCTTGAATTGAGGGTTTTCGAAATCTTGTTTTACTTTATACCTTTTAACTTTTACGGATTGAATGTTCAAGGTATTATGAGCATTTTCTTGAGGTAAATTAACCAAAAAACTTGTTCTGATAGAAATTGATATATTCTGAGTAATTGTATTGGATAATGACTTTTATTTTATACAAATTTATTCTAAATGATAGTTACATTCCTTACTGTGCTGAGAATCATGGTTGGCAGATTATTTTTAGCTTGTCCAGTTTTATGCTTAACTTGATTTGGGATATTTTGTAATTTAATTTGATGAAGTGTAATTATGCAAGGCTCCTATGTTATGGTGTTGAATGGGGAAAATGTGATGTCTACAAAATTTTTTTTTTTTTCCGGTAGTTATAACCTTTACATGCAAAAAGTTTTGTTAAATGTATAACATCTTTCTGGTGGAAAATAAAATAAGCACTTTTTTAGAGTTAATGAACTAAGTAAATTTACTTTGTTAAATAAAGTTCATTTTGCTAGATTCATTGAATGTATATGCAACGCTAACATAACCTTAAAAATAACAAAACCAGTGCATTGTACGGGCCAAAACTAGTAAGGACAAAAAATGCCAAGCAAATGTTTCTCAATCATATCCATTTTTTATAGATTAAAACTAAAATTGAAATAAAATAAAACTAAAATTAATTTTTTAGAAAATTTTGATAAAAGTTGATGGAATGTATAATTGAAAAGTTGTGGATCCCATGAAATACATAGTTAAAATTAATGGTTGACTTTTAACTTACATAAAATTTTAATATTAATTTCTACCAAACATAAGAATGGTAAATTATTTTAGTTAGAACACCATCAACCCCTATGCGGGACTTTTAGGATCAAAATACTGCTTCATTGTATGTCCTCCAAGTCAATCAACATTATTTGATTGGTAAACATTTTCATCTGAAGAGTATTATTATTATTATTATTATTATTATTATTATTATTATTATTATTATCATCATCATCACCACCACCACCACCACCACCACCACCTTTTTTCTCTATGGTATATAAGTTGATCATTCCATCACTAGAATAGCATTTACTAACAAAAAAACCATTTCTTATCAATACAGGTTTGCCCGACTCATATATAGTTTTAATTCCCGATTTTTCCAAATAAAAAAAAAAACCTACTTGCCAAATTTCTATTTATATGCAGTACATGAAGCACATTAGATAAGGTTATCTTCTTTCTAGAAGTGAAGAAGATATCTACATTCCCTTTGCCAACTACTTTGGAGCGACCTCAATTCCATGTGAATTTTTTGTCCACCATTAACTTATGATAAGTCTTGAAAAGAAACATATCATAGCAAATATATATAGCTGCACAAGTGTTATACCACCATCCTAAATTCTTGCCTTGAATTGCAATAATTTTGTTCACCATAATGATAATGTCTTCAACGAAGTTCATATTCTATCCTCTTTAGTTTTTTTAATGCCTACAACCTCAAGCATAAAGTTCCGATTTTTCACAAACAGAGCATGGTCCTTTGGACTTCTTGAACTTTCCTTGATCCTTCTAATGATATCCTGATAATAACTAATCAAGAGCGGGATTAATTGGTTTTTACAAACTTTTTCAAAAGATTATTCTAAATTCAAGCAAGTTAAGAAATAAAAGTGTAATCTAATGATATGCGCAAATATAAAAACTAAAACTAAAAGGGAAGAGAGGATGTAAACGATATAATTGTAGACGTTCGATTCAAATCAATGATCTATGTCCTCCATTAGAAAGCTTTACGCGAGCAAAGCTTAGGGATTTTAACGAGCCGAAACTTGAAACTCAGGCTCGATTTGAATAAAAATGGTTCGTACTTTTTTTGGCCCAAGTCGAGCCAAGCTTTTGCTCGGCCAAAAAGATCTAGGCTCTACCCGAGCTTTTGGCTCGGGCCTTATCGAGCTGAGCTGACTCACGATTTTTTTAAACATTTAGTTGTCGTGCAGGTAGTAGTAGTTGTCTTGCAAAGAAGGTATATGATTTTGTTTTAATGTTTTAAGGCTCAGCTCGTCATGGGCCGAATCTGACGCCCCAAAATAGGGCTCGGCCCTTGCCTTAGCTGGGTTCTACCATGCTGCGAGTCGAGCCTGTAAGCCAAATTGACACCGCTAACAAGGTCTTTTTACTATATTGATTGACTTGTGGTGCAATTAAATCTTTAAAAAAACTTCCAATGACTTACAAATAAGGATCACTGATCCTTATACAATATTGAGATTTACGGGAACTCAATGTGACCTACACTATTGAGCTTTTCAAGTGATCTTAATACGATCCACAAATTTGAAGAACTTATTTGCAATTTGAGCATCTCTCTTAATAAATGATACATAAAGAATTAAGTTCTAAGAGAGGCTAACACTTCAATAAATTTATAATAAATAAAGCTAAAGTGTTAGATGAGA
The DNA here is from genome assembly GCA_903798385.1 of Fraxinus cuspidata. Classification (NCBI taxonomy): domain Eukaryota; kingdom Viridiplantae; phylum Streptophyta; class Magnoliopsida; order Lamiales; family Oleaceae; genus Fraxinus; species Fraxinus cuspidata. The sequence continues at coordinate 9,509 of CAIGRP010009028.1, read as the reverse complement.
AAACTTTGATGAAAAGAAGGTTTTAAAAGTTGATTTAATCAATTAAAATTTTTCACATTAAATGATTTGATGAGATAAATAAGATGTAAGCTTAAAGAATATTTGCTAAAAAATATAGCATTTTAATGCTCTTAAAAAATGTTCTAACGAATAGAAAAATGAATGTATTTAAAGAGATAGAAGAGCAAAAAGTTTGTGAAACTGGACAAGGATTTGAATGTCTCTTTCATATCCAGACATACGAAATTAGCCTTATGTGTGCCAGAAGTAATAACGGTAAAAAAAGTGACCGTTACACAAATCGAACGTCGGCTTGCACCGAATGTTCACTTCTCAAACCAGACGTCTGCCTCTCATAAGTTGTCTATTTTGGCTTTGATTGATCCATGTGAATATTTTGAACAAATGTAAGCTTTTGAACATAGTTTTCAAATTATGATCTAAGTTCAACTGTAATTTTGGAAAATCAATTTTGCTTTTGATAAAAACATTCTATGCAAGTGATGATTGAAATAGCTTTTAATCCATAAAAATGGTTTTTGAACTTTTATCATTTATTGTTAAAGATTGAAGCGGTTATACCTTTACAAATGAATAGAATCCCCTAGTCTAATGAACATCCTTTGATGTTTGACTTTATAACTCTCGTTTTGAATAATTTTGACTTGAATACTCGACTTCCATCTCGACCTTTGTTGTAAGTCTGATTTGTAATGTGAAATTGTTGATAGCGATGTTTTTATCCATGATCAATCGATATTATATTGAATGTTTTGAAGACTTAAATTCAATTGTTAGAAATAAAATTAACTTGTTTGTTATGATCAAAACATTAAGGATAGAGTCAACCATAGGTCAACAATATCTTCCTTTTTGATTATGACAAACACGATGATTGCAAAGTAAGATTGAACAATTGACGAGGAATAAAAATTTTAAAATTTGTATGTAATCCATATATTCTCCATGTGTTTTACAAATCGACAGTTATTTATTCAGAGCGAGACATCAAGATGTAAATCATCTCATAAATTTCCTTCCTTTTGACATAAGCAAAAATATAGCATTTAAGATCAAAACACCAACCATAGGACAAATTTCTCCCTTAAGTTGACACATGATGCCTAACAAAAAATAGAGGATATTGCGTTCAAATTATGAGTTTACAAAATTTAAAAACATAGAGAAGTTAAATTAACCTAAGTGGTTCCAAAATACATATGCATAAAATGTAAATCACGCCTAAGATTCTAAAGGAGGCCGTGGAGGAAGCTGCGATTCAAATCTAGCAAAAAAGGCATTTTGTTGAACTTGAATCGCCTTTTGTTGAGCTAGCACTACGTGAAGCATCCCGGATAGTCCGTCAACAAAGGTGGTAAAGGAATCCATTCACCCATTAAGTAGATTCTAGTGGTCCTCTATAAATGTGAAACCACTAGTAGAAAGAGGAGCACTAGAGCCCGAATGTCATGAGGAGGACTCGGTGCATCATCATCGTTATCATCTACCCATTGACCGTGTTCTATGACGATTTTCATACAATTGAGCTTGGATGTTGATGGTGTCGGTGGAAGGAGTGATATAGAAATCTCATCATTCAAAGATTTGGATGTTGATAGTGTCGATGGGAGGGAGTGAAATGGAAATCTCATCATTCAGAGGTATACCAAAGTGTTTAAAAAATTTTGTGAGTAGCATGTCTTATGGTAAATCTTTGATGTGTCTCGTGGAATGAACACGTTTCACATGTTCAAGTGCAATTGTTGGAAAGTCTGATTTTCGCCCAACTAAAAAGGAATCAAGAATAAAGAGATCGAAATTTTTGACTTCGTCCCAACGACCATTTCTGGAAAAATAACACGGGCAATGATATTTTGTAATACTTTGCAAGGTAGAAGGAGTTGATTTACACTTAGCTTGGTAATGTTTTCAATGTTCTTCCACGTAACTCAACTGCAAGCCACGATCGGATTATATCCTTCTAGAGTAGGATGTGCTTTGCGTAGAAATATTTGGTTTTCACATTCCTCAAGCTCAAGGATAGTTTGGATAAGATTTTTGGTGATGTCAATCCATGTGTTTTTATGTAAGCATGATATGCCATCCGCCCTAAGAGTAATAAACATGTTTTTGTAAAATTCTTTCATGAATTGAGGGTATGCATTTTCTTTCAAAGTGGCTACCGACACCCAACCCATATTTTCAAAATATTCTTCAATATGAAATATAGGGGCTTCAATAGTAAAATTGGCAAAATCAACATTCTTACCGATGAGAACGGTGATTTTTCAAATGGAGTTTCCAATTCCTCGGGTTCTTCATCAGAGAAGGAGGCCACCTCGCGGTTCTTTTCATTCTCTTCTTGTTTTCCTTTGACTTGATATGGTGAATTTTGATTGGAGGAATTGAAAATGGGAGATTTTGGATCTAGGGTTTGGATTTGAGGTTTAAATGGGCGAAATTTTGGGATTTTGATAAATTTAATGTGGGAGAGTGATGGGTTTTTGATTTTGAGAGATTTTTTTGGTGATTGAAGATGGCAATTGGGTGATTTCAGAGAGGATGCATGCTGCAGATGAGAGAAAAGAGGGAAGAAGTGAAGAAGAAATGATTGTGAAGTGTATTTAAAATTTTGAAATCGCGACCTTCTAGATGTTTGCTAGAATTAATTGGAATTTTTCGCCCCAGATGCAAGTATCCGAACGTCCACCATCTTGTTCGGTACCAATCCTGGCGTCCCCTTCTCAATCGAGAAGTCGCACGGATTTTAAAAAAGATTTGGTTTTTATGACAAAATGGTATTAAATATATTGCACATAAAATCAACAATTTCACGATCAATTAAACACATATACAATTTATCCACGTACTCAAATTCATCAATAATTCTCAAACCCCTTCGAATGTGCGAAAATCTATCAAGTGCTAGAGGTTTAGTGAGAATATCTGCCAATTGGTTTTCCGTATTCAGAAACTCTAGTATAATATTTCCCTTTAGTGCTTGATCTCTCAAAAAATTGTATCTAATCTCAATGTACTTGGCTCGAGAAAGCAAGATGGGATTTTCAAATAGGTTTTTGACACTACCGTTATCACATATAATTGGTATATGACCGAAAGATACGTGATAATCACTAAGAATTTACTTCATCCATAAAACTTGTGCACAACAACTAGCGGCCAAGATATATTCGATTTCGGCGGTGATTAATGCAATGGAATTTTATTTCTTACTAAACTATGACACAAGTGCAAAGCTTAGAAAATGACATGTTAAGCTAATACTTTTACGACCAGTTGTACAACCAGCCCAATCGGCATTCGAAGGGCTAAGTAAATCAACATGGGTGCCCTTTAGATACCAATGACTTAGAGTTCTAGTGCCACCAAGGTATCCAAAGATTTTTTTCACGGCACTAAAGTGTGATTCTTTAGGATTGGATTGAAATCTTGTACATAAACACATACTGAACAAAATAATGGGTCTACTTGCGGTTAAGTAAAGAAGTGATTTGATGATACCTCGATATTTAGTTACATCAGTGGAGGTACCTTAATCATAGTTGTACAATTTTATGGATGAGCTCATCGGAGTGTTCATTGGCTTCAACTCTTCCATTTCAAACATCTTGAGCATGTCCAATATGTACTTATTTGACTAATGAATATTCAATAATTAGTATGTTTAATTTAGAGTCCAAAAAAGAAAAAAAAATTTGAGTTCTCCCATCATGCTCATTTTGAACTCTATGCTCATACATTTAGAAAATTCTTCACAAAAAAAAATATTAATTGCACAAAAAATAATATCATCAACATAAATTTGAATAATAATCATCTTATTCTTTTTAGTTTTGATAAAGAGGGCAGTATCCGCTTTATCCATTGAAAAATTATTTGAAAGTAGAAACTTTCTCGATCTTTCATACCAAGCTCTAGAGACTTGCTTTAAACCGTAAAAAAAAACTTTTCTATGTTTAAAAACATAATTCGGATCTTGTGAAATTTAAAATGGGGGATTTCTCTACAAAGATTTATTTTTGTATAAAGCCATTTATAAATGTACTTTTAACATCTATTTGATAAAGAATAAATCTTTTATGGTAAACAAATGTAAGTAGTATGCCGATAGATTCTAATCTAACATTTGGTGCAAAAGTTTCCTCAAAATCGATGCCTTCTTTTTTATTGTAACCTTAGGCTACTGATCTAACATTGTTATTCACAATTATCCCATTTTCATCTTGTTTATTTATAAAAATTCATTTTATACCAATGATGGTATGATTATTGGTCTATGGATTAAATCTCAAATATGATTTCTTTCAAATTAATTTAGTTCATTTTGTATCGCTAGAATCCGAAATTTATCAAACTCAGATTCTTAAAATTCTTTTGTTCAATTTTTGAAATAAATGCACAACTATTGAAATGGTTTCTAGTGGAAGCTCTAGTATTAATTAATATTTTTGGATGGATCACAAATAATAAGTTAGTTTGGGTGAGAATGAACAAACCTCCATTCATTAGTTAGATTATCATTTTGTACTTCAAAAGATTCTATTTCACCTTTGAATATTTACTTCTTCCTCATGTTGAACTTTAGAGTTTTCCTTGTTTTAATCTTGAATGTTCATTTGTTCGAAAGGATTCTCCAAACCTACATAATTGATAATACCTTTTTCTTAATTAAGAGGACTAGTTTCATCAAAAGTAACATGCATAGATTCTTCAATGATTAGAGTACTTTTGTTGAAGACTTTTATAAGCTTTGCTAGTCGATGAATATTCCAAAAAGATTCTAATATAGGATTTTGAATAAAAAATTTTCAAATTTTCTTTTGTGTTTAAAATAAAGCATTTGCAACCAAATACTTTGAAATAATAGATATTTGAAACTCTTTTTCCAAAAATCATAGCGAGTTTTTGTTTTCTTTCGACTAACTAAAACCTTATTAATGATGTAAGTGGTGTTAACGGCTTTGGTACAAAAAAGATTTTTGGTAGGATATTTTCATTAAGCATAGTTTTAGCCATTTCTTCCTTTCTACTATACCATTTTGTTGAGTAGTTCTAGGAGCCGAGAAATAATGTTCATATCCATTTTCATTGTAAAACTTTTCAAATACTATATTATAAAATTCTTCACCATGATCACTTCTAATGGTTGTAATAGTATATCTCTTTTCATTTTGAATCTTTTTACAAAAATGTTCAAATGCATTCAAGGCTAAATTCTTTAAATTCAAAAATAGGAGCCAAATAAATTTAGAAAATTCATCAACAACGACAAATGCATAGCATTTGCCATTTAAGCTTGAGGTTCTAGATGGTCCATAAGATCCATGCAGAGAAGTTGTAAAGTTTTGTAGTTGAAGAATATTGTTTTGAAAGAAATTTTTACTTGTTTTATTAATTAACAAAAATCGCAAAATTTTCTTTTTCAAATTTCAAGTTTGGCAATCCTTTAATAATACAATTTTGAAATTTTTGAAAGAAGATTCATACTAACATGGCCTAATTTTCCATGCCACAACCAAGTATCAACTTTCAAACTTGATAAACATTTTTTATTATTTTCAAATTCAATATTTATGACATAAGTATCTTTGCTCCAGCTTCCTATAAATATTATCTCTTTTGATGTAGCATCCTTGATAAAAGTGTCCACTATCCAAGAACCATTTTCTCTTTATCATCTTTGGTACCTACAAAAAATCATTTAATTTTTGATTGATACCCATATAAGTTTGGATCCATGGTAGTTAGCTCTAGTGGACTCTTGTATCCACTTATTTTTGCTTTCAAAGTGTAACATTTTTTGGTTGGACAATTAAAAGCAACATGTCCATTATTATTACAAAAGCTATATGTAGTGTTTGGAAGAGGGGAATTAGATGCTTTAAGAAATAAATTTTTGAAAGATTTTTATTTTAAGCAAAGTTTATATCTAATTCATCCTTTGTCAAAGACACATTTTTATTTACCGAGTATTAAGTCAAAAGTTTTCTTGCCTCGAATGAACTTGTAAATAATTTTAGTTAAATCTTCAACTTTCTCTTTCAAAGAGAAATTTTCTTTAATCAATGAATTGTGATTAATCTTTTATTTTTCAAAATCCTTTTGAGTTTCTAAAGTTTTCTTTATTTCATTTTCAACAATGAGTGTTTCTTTTTATGTATGGAGTGATTTAAAGTAAGTTTTTCAAAATTCCTCAAGAATTTGATCATAAGAAGTAGATAAGTCATCATATGAATATTTTTCATTAGAACTTACCTCATCTTCGATCATATGAAGCACATATTGTAACTTCCCCTTGACTTTCAATTTAATCATGATCTTCCTTGTCACTTTCATCCCATATCAATTGGAATGCTTTATTTTTTGGGTTTGTCGCAATCATAGCAAATAATTTTTTTGTTTTTCTCTTCATCATTTTTCTCATTCTTTATCAATTGCCGATTTTCAAGCAATTTGACACTTAGGAGGCTCATTTGATTCTTCTTTACTTTTCCTTGTTTTTTCTTTTGTGTCGGCATTATTGTGCTCATAAGTCATCAATGTTACATAGAACTCTTGTGATGAAACTGTGTTAACATTTTTGGTGTTTCCTATTAACATTCTTAGTGAACTCTAATGCTCCAATAGAGACCTAAGCATATTACTTACAAGTTCACCGTTAATAAATTTTCAATCATAGCCTTTGAGACAATAAATAATATTGGTGAAACGAGTAATCTTGTCAACAATAGGTTCATTTTCTTGCATAATTTTTTTTTCAAAGTTCTTAACCAAAATATTTATCTTGGTTTCTTTTACTGTGCTAGTACCCAAGTGAGTAACTTCTAAGGCATGCTAAATATCAAAAGCTGAGTCACATGTGCTAATTCAATTAAATTCATTTTATCTAAAACACAATAAAAAATATTTTTGGCTTTAGCATTCAAAGATAATTTTCTTTTATCCTCTTCATCATATTCCTCTCTAGGTATTGAAATGATTTGATCCATCTTTCTATCAACTTCAATAATTTTTGTAGGCACATAGGGACCGAATTCAATAACTTCCCAAACATTAAAATCTATTGATTGAACATAGATCATCATCATATCTTTTCAATAATTATAATACGTGTCATCAAAGAAATGAGGACGATTTGTAGAATGCCCTCCAAGATTTTGAAAATTGTGGTTAGCCATTATTCAAAATTGTGAAATCTTAATTTAAAAGTGAGCACATTGCTTTGATACTAATTCATAGCACAAGAATAACTAATCAAGAGGGTGTGGATTGGTTTATACAAACTATTTCGAAAGATTATTCTAAATTCAAGCAAGTTAAGAAATAAAAGAATAATCAAATAATATGCGCAATTAAAAAAACAATAAGTAAAAGGGAAAAGATGATGCAAATGATATAATTGTGGATGTTCGATCCAAATCAATGATCTACATCATTCGTTACCAAGCTCTTTGACACGAACAAGACCGTTTTAGTATATTGATTGACTTGTGGTGAAATCCAACCCTTCTACAATGTTTCCGATGACTTATAATCAAGGAACATCAATCCTTATACAATATCTAACTACACGGGACCTCATTGACCCACACAATTGAGCTTTTCAAGGGACATCAACACGGCCTATAAATTTGAAGAATTTTTTACTATTTGAATCTCTTGCTTACTAAATGATACTATACATATTAAGTTCTAAGAGATGCTAACACTTCAATGAATTTACAGTAAATGAAGCTCAAGTGTTAGATAAGAAAACTTTAATGAAAAGATGATTTCAAAAATTGATTCAATCATTCAAGAGTTTTCACAATAAATAATTCATAAAATAAATAACATGTATGCTCAAAGATTTTTAGTCAAGAACATATCACTTTAATACTCATAAAGAATGTTCTAATGAATGCGAAAAGTGGATGTATTTATAGAGTTAGAGGAGGAAAAAAATCTGTAAAATAGACAAGGATCTGGAAGTCCGCTTTCATGTTTGGACGTACAAAATTAGCTGTCGCGTGCCAGAAGTCAGTGGAAAAAACCGGACGTCCACATGGACGATCCAGATATCCGCTTGCACTGAAATCGAATGTCTGCCTTTCATAAGTTTTGTCTGTTTCTGCTTTGTTTGATCCGACGTGAATATTTTGAAAAAATATAAACTTTTGTTTTCAAATTATGATCTAAGTTCAACTATAATTTTGAAAAACAATTTTTTTTGAGAAAAGCATTTTATGCAAGTGATGATCGAAATAACTTTTAGTACATAAAAATGGTTTTTGTGCTTTTAACGTTTATTGCTAAAGATTGAAGCTGTTATACCTTTACAAATGAATAGAAACGTCTAGTCTAATGAGCTACCTTTGACATTTGACTTTTGTAGCTCTTGTCTCGAATGATTTTGACTTGAATGCTTGACTTCCATCTCGACCATCATAGTGAGCCCGATTTGAAATGCGAAAGTCTTGATAGCGATCTATTTGTCTATGATCAATCAATATTACATTGAATGCTTTGAAGACTTAGATTCAATTGTTAGAAACAAAATTAACTTGTTTTTTATAATCAAAATATTAAGGATAGAGTCAACCATAGTTCAACATTTAAGACCAAGAGGTCTTCCTTTCTTTTGGATTTTGTTTGGAACGATTGGTTTTGTCCATGACATTGGCTTTTGAAGTGCAATCATACGAATTTCCATTCCTATCTTGTGTGCTTGATTCTTCCTCAATCCGAAGATGCTTTGGAATTTGACAAGAAGAAGATTTTGGAGTTTGAAGATTTTTCTTCCTATATCCTTTCAAGTTGATGACAATTTTGCAATGATTGCACCGACTTGAAAAGATTTCAGAAGTTTGATCTTCACCGTGTTTAGTTTATTGACAATGAGTTGCATTTCACGTAATTCGGCTACAAAGGTATATTTAAAATCAAAATATTAGTAAAGCAAAAAAAAAAAAAATTCGTACCTTCCTTTTCGACTTTGTATTTATTCTCAAGTGTTTCCCAAATTTCTTTAGCCGAAGTGATGTTGGCGCATAGATTTGTATAATCGGTCGAATAATACATTTAGAATTTGACCGCGACAACTCAATTCATCCTCTTATCTTTTCTTCCGCTCGGTCCTACTCTGGAATTTTCATCCGATGGTTCAGAAATCAGTGACAAATTTGGATCAATAACATAGAGGATTTTCGATTATGTTATTTAAAACTTAAGTTTATCTTGCTAGTGGGTAAAATTCATTCCATCGAACCCATCCAAACGAATCAAGTCTCCATTCATCAACTTGATGGTTATCAAAGTTGTTTCTGTCATTGTAGTAGAAATATCATTTTTAGATTGTTGGTGAATATATACTTCTTGAACAAGGAGAAGATAGAAAATCGAAAACTCGAATCAAGAAATGATAAACACCAAATTTGAGACTTGAAACACGATATTTGCCCCCACATTGCTTTTGGGAACTCAAAGAAATAGATTAGAGGATATGACAA
>CAIGRP010009023.1:0-17631 GCA_903798385.1 Fraxinus cuspidata | reverse complement strand
CAATTTTGATCAGATAACTCTCTCCTTACATCACGCCCGTGGAGAGTTTTGGACCAGAAATTGAAATGGTTGGGAGGATAATATTTTGAAAAAATTAGGACTATGTTTGTAATAAATTGTTTATTTTTTCTTTTCTTTTCTTTTTGTTTCATTTAAAAAGAGGGTAAAATCGTCATTTTATTGGAAAAGTGGTTGAAAATGATCTTTTGCATCATGAAAGGTGAAAGATAGGGGTGAAAATGCAAAAAAATGAAAGGTAGAGACATTTTGCACAATGACGTTAAAAGGTAGGGACGTTTTGTGCTATTTACCCTTGATGGGTAAACAAAAAGATTGAAAAAAGAATAAAGAAATTTGAATCTTCATTACATACACCACCACCCCTACCTCTGCCATCACCACCCACCTCGGACTCCAACCCCACCCTCACTCCCACCCCCACCCCCACTCGGGCACAACCAATGAAATTGGTGAGTTAAAGTTTGTGAGAGTTTTGGAGCAGAAGTTGAAATGGTTGGGAGGATAATAAATTAAAAAAATTAGGACTATAATTGCAATAAATTGTTTATTTTTTTATTTTATTTTATTTTTATTTTATTTAAATAGAGGGGTAAAATCATCATTTTATTGGAAAAGTGGTTGAAAAGGATCTTTTGCATAATGAAAGGTGAAAGATAGGGGTGAAAATGCCAAAAAATGAAAGGTAGAGACATTTTGCACAATGACGTTGAAAGGTAGGGACGTTTTGTGCCATTTACCCTTGATGGGTAAACAAAAAGATTGAAAAAAGAATAAAGAAGTTTGAATCTTCATTACATACACCACCACCCCTACCTCTGCCATCACCACCCACCTCGGACTCCAACCCCACCCTCACTCCCACCACCCCCACTCGGGCACATCCAATGAAATTGGTGAGTTAAAGTTTTCAGACATTGAGATTTGTCGTCATAATCAACCGTCTTCATTCTTTATTATCAAAAATTTGTTTCTTCAAATGATTAGGCCATGTCATATTCCACAAGCAAAATGAGGTGACTTTTAACTACGAAAATTGCTATCTAGCACCAATTTATTTAGGTGAGAGCAATCGTATACCTAAACTTGTCAAATGAATTTAAAAACACACTCCATTTTATCTGATATGTTTAAGCGGGATTTTGCTGCAACCTAGACTCAAGCATAACTGATGTCAAATAGCATTTACTTGCTATGATCGACTAGGCATAAGAGCAGCAGGTGCTTATCAAACAAAAGATAGATATACAAGTTAATAAAATAATAAATGAATGGTATAAACATAGTTAAACAACTTGCTATGCTATACAAAGGGGTCTTCGGCCAGCTTAGTGGTTATGCAAGATCAGTGTTCTAATAGAGTAAAGCATAACTAAGTGACAATCCAATTTTCATGGTAAAGCGTTGCTAGATGACGAGGTCAAACTTCGATCTTAAATAAAATTTTAGAACAATATGCGAGACTGTAGTACCTAAATAAATAAACTCATACTTATTCTTTTTATTTACGCATATTGATTTAATGGGTTAAAGACACCAATCACCAACTTGTACAGAGATTTTACAACTTTATTTTGTTCCAGTTTCGTTATCAATTCATGAGAGCATTTAACTCCTGAAAGACATCCGTCGCAAGCTCTCATGCCCCCGACTGATTCTACCAGATGACCTATCTAAGATTAAGGGGGAGATCCTTAGTAATGGTGACCCTTTCACTTTTCCGTCATACTTCTTGAGTTTTTCTAACAAACATCCTACATCTAAGCAATTTTGTTTTTACTTTTTAGTTTCTTCACTGTTACTCATTTCCACAACCATTCTTTCAAATAAGTGATTATTTTTCATGTTTCCCCATTAATGTCCCTACTTTTAACTACATATCAAAAACACGCTTTTTCAAAGAACTTCTCAAATAATAAAAAATCGAACAAGCGCTTAGTCTTATCGGTAATTTAACACGTTGACAAGAACAGAACATCTCTAGTGCAGCAATGTGAATTGTTGTACATGAGGCAAACAAAATGAAAATTTAGAGAAGAGCATCTCCAATGGGAGTGTAGATTGCACTTGTTGTGGACTACATGTAAAAGAGAGATGATGCAGACAAAAGAGTGAAGATAAACTATAAAAAATTATATGAACATATTCTCAAATAAAGATATATATTATAAAAAAAAAAAAAAGCGAATGTCTAGCATATATGCCCATAGTTGGATGGTATGCTATACATCCACAACCTTTTTCCTTGTCTTGTGACACTTTTTTGGTGCAATCCACCACTCAGTTGGAGATGCCATAAATCAAAATAGATTTTTCAAATATATAAATTAACACCATTCTAAAACCCAATTGCCACCGGTAATCTGCAAACACTGGAACACCAATATCAACATGTAATTGCACCCTGTACATTAGCGCTTTAGGAGCCAGACACAAGGAGACCAGAAATTTCTTTTGCAATGAACAAGCTAAGAATGTTTGGGTGTCTTTTCTTAAAAACAAGTTCAAGATGTGTGACTTATGTAGACTTACTTTGAATGCAAGTTCACTTTAAAAAAAAAAAAGCCATACATTTGCTGCTTATATTTAACATAAACAGCTTCAAACATGTTCCAAGTCAATTTCATCTAAGCCCTTTATACATTCATTTGCAAGCTACAGGACATGTACTACAGATGCTTGAAGGGGACCTGTAACCATGGATCGAGAATCAAAACCAAGTTAGTGCCCATTTGGCATTGATTTTGCTTTTGCTTTTACTTTCCGTAGAAGAGCTTTTGGAGGAAGGTACCTTAAATTTTTGAAAGAATTTCTTATTCCGGAAGTGCTTTTAGAGAAAGTCTCGTTTGATGAATTTTCTCTAAAAGTACTTATACTATAAAATTAATTCAAGGGGTCCAAAATAGATCATTTTGACTTCTCAAATACCCTGCCAAACGATCCCGTAGTCTTTTATCTTTGAGATCAACACATTCATATGACATCCTAGGATTCAGGATCAATAACATTCATACAGAACTTCGTTTTGCTACTTGCCATCGCCAGATATCTGTCTCAACGTCCAGTTCTGATGCAACAAGAAATGCCAGTGCCAAATTTCAAGAACTAGTACTCCCATTAAGTCATTCTAACAACCCTAGGCCGATAACAACTGGTGTCAGTTTCTAGAACTCAGAAATGTAGCAAGACCTTCCAAATAAAACAGGTTCAATGAGAAAGGACCTTGTAGCATCGAACATATGGGTCTGGTTTTTACAATCCACATAAGCTGGAAACCTTTTTAAGCCAAACTAAATAAATAAAGGAGTTTCCATTTGCATTTACATGTTACACAGGAAAGTAACATTAATAGATCACGGGTTCAATTGTGTCTATACTGATCCAATCTTTTAAGTCCCAACTCCACCTCAATGATTATGCCAAGATGCTGTCAAAGCCTAGACATTACATATGTAAGCATTTCATAAGAGTCTTAAGTGCTTGTTTGATAAAACTTTGCTAAAATTTTATCAAATTCTCAACTTATCAAACTTCAATCGTAAAAACACATTTCATGCAATCCACAAGTTTTATCAACTTTTCAATCATACATTTCATCGAACTTTTATCAAAAGCTTTGTCAAGCAACACTTCAATGAATCATATTACCAAAACTAACAGTCACACAAAAGTAATCCTCTGTATTTCTTCACTATCAACTGTTGGAATAAAGGCTTAATTAAATATTGCAGATAACATAGGCAAGAGGTTATAGAATATCACAGGACTCACATATATGCATCTAACACTATAGCTTACATATATACACCTAACACTATAGCACAATTCCATAAAAGCACACTGAAGAATGAACATGAAGAATGAAACGATTTCCCATGGCTCAGCCATAGTATACATATTAGTATCAGAGGATCAAGTATTTCAAAATATTAAAGAACTGATTATAATAATTGCTAAAACACCTGTATCAATTTTCAAATGACCTTTCAACTAACACTCTTATTTCTTTATTTTCCCATTTCCGAACACACTATTTATATTCCATATCAAATTGAAATCTCAGAATCCTTTAAACCATTAATAGAATATACATAATCCATTTCAATGGTTGCCTGTACATTCAAACAAGGTGTTATATGTTAATTTGCATTCTTTTAAGGCAATCGAAAATCACATAACCACTAAACACCTTGGGAGACCATGTTGCTAACACCTAACTATAGGAAACAGAATAAAAAAACCAATAGTATGCAATTTCGAAATTCTTCGAAGATCGAAAAGCTCTTTATTTACGCATTCAATTAGAACAAAGTTTTTGGACTATCATTAGAATCACAACGCAGAGAAAAATAATTTCAATTAAAGAACAAGCTAGCAGCAATCAGCATTGAAATGCCTGTTAAATTGGCAAGCTACGTGGAAAGAAGAAAAACACATCAGAGATTCAGATACACACACACCAGAAAAGAGAATCAAATGTCCTGCACCACGAGCTCCATTGCTCAATTAGCATCAAAGATTTCATAGTCTTCACCGTTGAAACTATTCTCGGACTACCTCCTACCCTAATTTTCATATTTAATTATCTACCAACCTAACTCCTCGTAGGATTTTAAAGCTCAGGCATAATCATTTTCTTTGCTTTCTTAGTTTTGCTCTCAGATATTGCATCAGCAAAGGCCTCCACAATCCTCTGTTGAGAACCGAGTATCATCTCGGTCCTCTTCAACTCCATCTCCATTCGCATCTCCTCAATTCTGCGTGCCATGTCCATCTTCACCTTCTCCATCCTCACAAACCCTTCACCTAAAGCCCTTATAGCCGCCACCACCTGTCCTACCCCATTATCCCCTTTCCTTCTATTTCCATTTTCATCTCCTCTTTCCTCCAATTCACAAGTTCCCATAAATCCATCTTGCAAAACCTGAGTAGAACCCCCCAAACCACCAGCACTAGAACTAAAATTACGGCTATAGTCATCAAATTTACTCGAAAACTTTGGTGCAGAAAACCCCAAATTTCCCTGGCCTGGGACTCTAATTCGAAAACCAGTTGTTGCTTCATGACTCGTAGGGCCTGGATTACGAAAACTAGCCTTCTGATTATTGTAACCATTATTGTTGTATACCTCATTGATGCGTTTAACGCTGTTCTTGTGTTCCTCTTCCGGTATCTCTTCGTCAGAGGAAGGCGGGGTTGAGATGGGGCCCTTTTCCATAGAGTGCATGCGTTGGAAGTGGACCCATGAGGAGGAGAATCGGCTGGAGCCACCGAAAGATGCGGCGCGTTGGATCTCAGCGCGGTAGCGCTTGCGGAGTTTCTCCATCTTGTGGCGGCACTGGACGGATGTCTTGGCAGGGCTAGAGGGGCATCGATAAGCAACGTCGTTAGCCACTTCCTGCCAATGGAAGGCGCGGAGATTACCACGACGGAGTGAGTACCATTTATCCTTGTAGGCGTCGATCAGAGCAACCGTCTCATCGGCGGACCAGCACGGAGGCGGCAGGCGGCGAGAAGCAGAAGCGGAAATAGCGTTGGATGGTAGAGCCAGGGTAGCTGTAGGGATGTGGTCGTCGTTGGCCAACGTAGATGACTGTGAAAATATTGTAGCCATGAATTTTTTGGGTGGGTGAGCAGGATAACTGATAAGGGATCAGGCACGGCGGCGGAGGGGGAATATATAAAATAAGTGGTGGAGAAAGGCGGAGGAGGAGGTTGCGGTGAATTGGGTGGCATAATGGAATGATTTGTTGGGGTGGGGTAGGTTTATTAAAAGCTGGGGGCGGCAGAGGAGAAGCAACCGCTAAAGAACTAACTTGCGCCGTGGATGGCGTGCGCACAATCCGAAAACTAGGGTCACTGCCACTGGGGGTGGTTTGGTGGGTTTGATTTGTTTTTTGCAAGTAGATAAATTTTGGGTACGCCGCCTAACCGCGTGTGCGGCTGCTGCGGCGGCGGCTCTAACCCGAGGAGCTTTTCTTGGCGTTTGTGGGCTGTGGGTTTGGACGGTCGGCTCTTTCAATTTTATTTTTTGTCCTTTTCGCCACCGTTTTCTCTCGCTTTAGTTGTACTATTTACGGAGAAATACTTGTTTTTTAACGCTATATTTTTGTACAAGTAACATTAAAAATATTGTTGATTATCTCTGATATAAAATAGGCCAACCGATATGTTCCATAGCGTGTACAAAATAACAATTACAAAGAAAGATGAGTTTACTTTTTATTCAACCCGATGTTCACTATCAATAACAAATAAAGCATGCTAAACATGCTCAATAAAACTTATATATGTTTCAAATAAACAAGCATGAGTTGAATATACAAGATAGAAGGTTATACAAATGCATTCTTATGGTGTGATTCATGCAGTCTATTTACTAGCGGCATGCTATTGCTAAGAATTGATAAAAAATTGCGAGTTTTATAAAATATACGGTGAAAAATGGATAAAAAATGTCAGTGCAATGAAATGTATGGTTAAAAATGAAAATTGATTAAAGCTGATCAATTTTTTAACAAACAAAAATTTTACCAAACAAATACTTAAAATTATTGGCTTTGTATCGTTAATTTATAATCTCATAAGGAGCATATTGTCTAACTTATAAGTTGTAACATTCTGATAGCGAAGTTAGAGTTGAGTGCTCAACTCTAGTAGTTTACTAAGCGATTGTGCTACATGTACATAATTGGTTTACATACTAGATTTTTATACACATGATGTGATGAGACATAATTGTGTCAAAATTTCTTCAATCAAATAAAAAAAAATTCCTCTCTTTTTTATACGGACAGTGCTACACGTACAACCATGGGTCACCAAATTGGTTACATTGTGTTGTCGTGGCGCTTTTTTGAAAAGTCAAAACATCACTGAAGTAAAAAAAAATTCTGATATTTTCTTAACCCTACCCATTTTCCCCCATCATTTGCAATCAATATTTCCCAAACCCCCCAGGCGATAGAGAGAGAAATGGAACGAAGGGAAAACCCATTCGACGATGTCAGTAACATCGACACCGACGTCGACACGATGGTGAACCCTATGTTGTTATCCCCATCATTTGCGGTGGACCCTAAACCCAGTTATTATAGAGATGGAGATGAAACGGACGGAGGCAACTCTTACAACGGCAAGAGCATTGGTAACTTTTCTTCTTCTTAATCTTCATATGTTGGTTATGTGAGTTCTTTTTCTATATCTACGTATGTTGTTCCCTGTCATTGGATGCAGATTTTGTCTTATGGTGTTTTTTAGGGATGACAATTTTCCCCTCCTCGCCTCGCCCCGCCCCGAACGGGTTGTCAGGGAGGGGCGAGGCGGGGCGGGGCGAACCCGCCCCGTGAAGAATAAAAAAAAATAATTAACTATAAAAAATAATTAATTAACTGAAAAAAAAAAGGGGCTGGAAACGTGCCCCCCGCACCCACCCTGCCCCGAGCCCCGTCTGAGGCGCACTAGTGTTTTTCCTTACTCCCACAGTATTTTTCTCAAACTTGTGGCAGAATTGGTGCAGTTTTGACTTCGAAAAGCACTTATTATTAATTTTTTTTTCAGAGGGTCATAAGTAGGTTATCAAATTATTATGTGCATAAAATTGCTACTTGGACTATTGTTTGGAGAACATTGGTTGAGAAAAAAAAAAGAGCAGTCTCTAAAGTTTTTTACAAATTGTAGAGATTTTACCGGAAAAGATAGAAAATTGGAGGTGATGAAATTGGATATCAAGAAGATGAAAGTAGAGAATGAGCATATGGGTTTTGAGTTAAGGCAAAAGGAAACTGGCTTTCAAGAAGCCTCACTCAATATTGATGAATAGTAAATTGTGCGAAGCATTTGAATTGATTATTGTTTCTTTTGTCGTAAATGCAAGTTTTTTTGAAAAATTCCTTCATCCTAAGACGATAATCCAAATGATATGAGCTTACGAGAAGGAACAGTTATTATTTTGCCCAGTGTTGGAATGAAGTTTCAAGATGAGAATGAGGTGTTCGAATTTAACAAGAACTATGCGTACCAAATTAATTTTCCGGTGAGGAAAAGAAATTCAAAGAAGGGTGATGATAGGGTTGTATGTTATTTAACGCTTACATGTAGTCGGGAGGGTCATCGAATCGGTGGTACAAATGCAGTTCTGAAGCCTCAACCAACAATGCAAACAGGTTGTAAAGCGAGGTTGACAGCATGTTCAGACCTTAGTGGCACACGGCGTATTAACATTGTCCATCTGGAGCATGATCAGAGAACAAGCCCATCCAAATCAAGGCTATATTAATGCAATCGAGAAATAAGTACAAGCGTGATAAGACATCTTGAAATAAATGACGTAGCTGGTATACCATTAGATAAGAGTTTTAACTCAACCGTAGTTGAAGCTGGTGGTTATGAAAAGATTATATGCGTTGAGAAAGATTGTAGCAATTTCATTGACAAAGTCCGACGATTAATACTTGGTGAAGTAGACACTATTGCAATACAAGCGTATTTTTCGAAAATGCAAGCTACCAGTCCTGGTTTCTTCTTTAGTATAGACTTGGATGACGAGGCCCGACTAAGGAACGTGTTTTGGGTAGATAACAGGTGCACACAAGCGTGTAAGGAATTTGGTGATGTAGTTTTATTAGACATCACGTACTTGACTAACAAGTATGAAATGCCTTTTGCTCCTTTTGTCGGGGTGAACCATTATGGACAATCAACTCTACTTGGATGTAGTTTGGTCTCAAATGAAGATACAAGGACTTTCGTATGGCTATTCAGGACATGGCTTGAATGTATGCATGATCAAGCTCATAGTGGAATAATTACAGATCAAGATCGTGATATGCAAAACGAAATTAACAATTTTCATCCACCATAACTAAACTTTGTAACTTACTTACTAATAATTTCATATACGACCGTCATTAATTTGTTCTTTAGACTTATTATTAACTTCAATAATATTTTATAGTTCAATTACCTTGACCTTCTTCTCATTTTAGTTTACATAACTTCAATAGACACATCCATATATAACTTCAAATATATTTCACTTACTTATAAAGTATTCATCATAACATATTGATTTCATTTAAATAAATTATAAATTCACATTTTAGTTATTATTTATTATAGTAAATATGTTTTCAACTGCTTGATCACTTGTTAGTACTAGATATTTAACTTTATATATTTATATAAAATACTAGATATTTTCTACGACATGCTAGATTTCCTTCGCACAATAGATATTCTTAAACTAACATGTGGCTATTAATAATTTTCATTTGCCCAAATTAAACTTCATAATTTGTTTTAAACACTTCATAAGAATAAAAAAATATTCTAATTTCTCGTCTATTTTTATAATTACCAGGTCCTTTTATTTACACATTTATTAATTATACAAAATTAAACATTTTCACTACGTTCAAACTTGCATTCATCTATTTTAAACATAAAAAATACATAAACAAATCTAACTTCCATTATTTTAATTAATTTTCTACTCGTAACTTTAAAATATTTTAAATAATAACATTTGAAATAGAATAAATACAATTTCAATTTTCACTCATTTAGTATTTTTTGTTTTATTCAATGCAGACAATAACAAAACAAGTAACTATTATGCCACATTAGCACTTCTAACTTTACCCCGTCTACACTCAAATAGCTTATCTAAATATTTGAAATACTTTAACTATATACTTCAAATCGAATTAAAAAATCAAAAGCTTGCTCTATAAATCTTCTATAAATAGTCGACCTCAATACTTCATTGTTCACATCTGCAACCACAGAAACGTATTAAAATTACTACTTATACCTACCAAAACTTCTTAAGTTCTAATGTAAATTTTCTAATGGTAATTTTTTATATCTCAATTATACAACTTTTTTCTTCATCTCTTACTTTAGTAAGAAGTTATAATTTCATATTCATATATAACCACAATATTTTATACTTTAACTTCATTTTGTTGCAACTTACAGATTTCAATTAATGGCTGTAACTTACAAATTTATCCCACAAATTACCACATCATAGACAAATTGGTCTGCAAAGCTTATTGTTGTAGGAAAACAAACACCCAAAACTACACATATCTCTATAGCTCGATATCAAAATCTCACTTTCATGGATTTGTAGGTAACTACATATGGGACTTTTAATGTACTATATATATTTTCTATTCGTCTGTTCATCTTATTCCAACGTTCAACATGGTAACAAAGTTACAGCTACAATGTATGATGCGAATAATACAGCCCTTACTGACCAGTTGACACTCGGAAAAACATACATAATCTCAAATGCAACTGTCAAAGATAACAAAATCGAATTTAAAACTGCACCTGAAGAAAAATTTAGAGTATAACAGGAAGAACAAAAGTTGAAGAGCTCCACGAAAATAACTTGGACTTATTGTTTTCTAAATATGAGCTCACTCCATTTAATGCATTAAAACATCATATGGACAACAATACAAACATAAGTAAGAATTCTACCATATAAACTGTACACACAATATTTTCATGTAATGTTTCATAATACTTAACGCACGTAAAATACATGACATATGGATTTTTTTCCCTCCGTGAAGATGTCATTGGTGTTGCTATAAAAGTTCGACAAAAAGGATTATCCAGACTCATTTGTTGTACTCAAATCAGTCTTCAAGATGTCGTATTGATAGATAAAAATTTTCAGACGGTGATATTTACACTATGTGACACTTTTGTTGAAAGAGAATGCATAACTATTCTTCAAAACTTACCAACAAAACCTGTGCTATGGGCTATAAATCTTAAAGCTTCTTCTTTCATTGGTAATTGCAACTTCAGTGTACACTTTCGTTTCAAATAGTATAAACAAAAAAAAAACATAATAATTATTATTCTTTCTTTTACAAGCATCATACTCTATACTAAAGCGAATAGCAACATTTTCATTAATGCTGAGTCGTTTGCTGTGGCAGACTACAAAGAATGGTATTAAAACATATTTGAAACATTTTTTTACCTTACCCTCTTTTCGCTAAAATATAATGGAATACTATATTTTATGTTCTATTTATAATTGAGTAATTGTTTTTCGCATGGTGTTAACAAATAACGAAAGCATTGGCCAACTTATGGATGTGAACTCATTGATTCACGTGAGCCCACCAAAGCTTTTGCCCCCTGCAGACAACAAATTCACATTTATTGCTGAATTATTGGGAGTCTATTTAGATTTTTTTCTAGATTAAATATACATAACATACATACTACCAACGATCCAAACACTTTTTTCGCTTGCCTACATTCACAATTTAATCATACATTCTTTCAACAGAAAAACTTTTATTGGGCCAAAGCCCGTTGGACAATTATTACGACCCATCAGAGATTTTGGTATATATCATGCACCAACTGTAAGAAACGTCAACTGCAGACTTAGGAAAAATTCATAAATGTCGCTTCTATAAATACGAGCATGCAATGGCTGAACCTCGATAAATCATATAGTTAAACATATATTTACATATTCACTAATTTTAATATCGTTTAAACAATAAATTATACTTAATTCAAACTGATTTTGACAGTTAGATGCGAGCATCATCGATGAGGCAGTATAAGCCTTACCGAAAACCAATGTCAGTGCAATAATGGAACACTTCCAACAGGTAAATCCTACACAATAGCAGTTTTTAGGAATACTTATTCAAACATACATGTATACAAACAAAATACATTACAACTACTATAGAATCCAAATATAGTGGTAAACAACATTGGTCGAACCAATAGTGAAACAGAATTTCCGTTTTATCTTAAAACCAATCAAAAAATTGGGATCCACTTGAGTACCGTTATGAAATTATTTTTGTCTTCAACCCTGCACCATCAATTGCTGATGATGTTTCCTTGTACACCATGGCTGAAGTAAATCCTTTAGTTATGAGTAGTCATGATTCATCAACTGAAATAACCGCTAATGCCGATGAAACAGATAAAAAAGTCAAACAGAAGATACCTGCATCTTCTACAAAAAGACTTCTCTTCCAAGCACCAGTTGAAAATACCAAAACAAAATTGAACAAGAAAAAAATGAATTTTAAAGCTTCTGATGACGCCGCCAACGTTCCAACTTTAAACAACATTAATGTTGAAAACATCTATATTTATTTTGTAACATAAGTAATTGCATAGTACGTCTTTTTTTATATGTTTTAGAACACATCCTCAAGTAGAACTACATCAAGCAACAATGTTTTTTTTTTTTTTTTTTGAAATCAATAGGGTGCTACAAGTATTTTGGATCTAATATCCAAATACAACTGCTTGTATATCGTACTAATCATATGTGAGACTTTTTTTTACTGTTATTAAATAATGTCTATTATTAATTATTTAATCTATTTTTTATTTATCATTTGTCCTTAATTTTCTACATACTTAAACATCTGATGCTTTAAATTCTTTTATTAGCTTATACATTTCATTTGTTTCTTCAATATATTACCTCCTCTCACAAAAATCAAACTACCAATCTATATAAAACAATTTCTAAACAATTTACTTTCCATGTACCCAATTTCACATTGCCAAAATAAAAAAAAAATTATTCTAGAAAAATATTACATAATTTTAAACTGTATAAAATATTTCTGTATAAACAGATAACATTGTTATCTACCATTGTAATTTATATATTACCAGTATATATAATTTGATAAACACCACTTCTCCAATTTATTTATTACATCATGCACTTTTTAAATGCATATTTGTGAATAAATAAATAAGATAATAATAATCATATTCTTATTCACCGTCCAATTGTTTTTTAATGCATTTCGACAACAATATAGTATTTAAACAATAACTACAAAATTTTATTTATTCTTAACTTATTAGTTAAATCTAATTTTGAATGTAATGAAGTTGTGTGATCATCAATCTCGTACTTGCATTTGTTGTAATATTTTATAAAACTAAACAAACAAAAATTATGTTTCATAATTAATGTAAAATCATTTTTAATTAAATAAATATTTAAAACATTATTATAATAATAAAATAGATAACCATTTATATTTAACACTTATCTCCTCCACCACACAATTCTAACTTCATCTCCATTTCTATCTTTTTATGCAACACACCACCACCACCACCTACCTTATCAACTAAAAGGTAAAAAAATTATCTCACACACCTTTGCCTGTACAGATCTGTGCAGTAGCACAGATCTAATGTTGGTGTCCATACGTGGACACCAACTGCGGAGCAATTGCTCCGCACTGTGCAGAACAATGGACTTTTTTTTTTTTAACAAATACACTATATTTTAATTACAATAAAGTTCATTGAATTTTATTGATTATCACATTTATATTCTTATATAATTGTTTTCTTCGTCACATTCTTATTTTTAACATTTTAAAGATAAACCATAATGAAGTAGAATATATGTAAATTTGACAGTAAGAATACAATAAAAAAAAATTGAAACATAAATGTGATACTGTGTAAAGGTTATGAAATTTTCATACAATTAAACCATGTTTGCGCAATTCGAACACTGGTGTCAACAGACACCTAACCCAAGTGTCCGCACATCTCAGGTACCAGTGTCCGTGAAGCACGAATCTGATGTTCGCCAGTTATATGCTTGTTTATTTGTTTATTTATGTTGTTTTTAAATTTCATCATACTTAAATACTTTATTATGAACAATTGCATTTGATGGATGGGTCTTGCAAATTTTTCTTGTCCGAAATTGTGTTATTTTTTTATTACTGGGATTTAGAGTTTTCGTAATTACACATAAAGAAGGTAAATTTTAACAGTATTATGATTATATATTTTTATTTTCCAAAGTTAAGTTTTCCTTTCTTATTCACCTAATTTTTAATAAATAATCTTCTTTGCCGACATGGGGGCGAAAAAAGGAAAGAAGGGGATAAGATTTCTATTATATATAAAAGAACTGTAATAATAAAACATTAACATATAATTAGATTATATGTTTTGTGACCATACGTTATTCCAATTAGGTTATTACCCAACGTTTCATCTCTTTTATATGTAATTTTGACTTCTTGCTCCTATACAATTTCAATTTTTCATCAAGACAAAATGTATATTTCTCAGGCTATGCATTAGAATTTATGAATTTATTTACCACAAAATACCTGTAAATATTAAAGCTTATAGCATTATTATTGGTCTATTTTTAATGTTATACATTTTGCTTAGTTTCTATAATTAGAAATTTTTTTGTCAAATACCTATAATGTATGGACCTATTCTGATTGGCAGTTCGTAACAAGTACTATTTGTAACTTCATCGTGCAACTTATAACTTCTTCAACTTCAACTTCATAAATTCAAATGACAGTGCAATTCTGGTTTTTTACTTTACAGTGTGATTTTCTGTTCACTAACTAAACGAAACAAGTCACCATTCTTTTTGTAATTATCTGTAAAGATCACAATGATTTTACTTAAGAAAAAAATTATTATAATGTTTGTGACGCCTGTTATATGAGAAAAAAAAAGCTTTAAGATGACTTTTTATGAGTTTTGTGTTTTCATTTTCCATATGCTTTTGTGTAATTACATTCCTTTATTACAATTTCAAAAAGATAATTTCCTTGTCACTTACGTACTCTTTAATATGTTGTTAAGGCTGTGAAATTATATTCTGATGGTTACACAATAAAAATAGTTCATGCATTACTTAATGAATCATAATGTACTATTTTTCATTCCGATTAAATTTTTCCAAACATAAATTATTTGTGGTTTCTTACATTGAATATGTTTAGCTATTTTTTTCGGTAACTCCAAATTTCTTTTGTTGGTTATTTGTTCAAATGTCTTTGGAATATATATTATCTTCAAACCAATGATTTTCTGCTAGGATAACTCAATATCCAAAATATCAGTATCTTAAAAATTTTGTAGAGCTTATCAATGCAGATCACCAATCATCTTTAATGTGTAGCAATTTTCACGGATTTATATATGTAATTATTTATAGAGTGGAAGAAGAACAACAGTTCAGTAGCAAATTAATTCATGAATTTATAATGAGACTCGTCAATTGTGACAAAGACAACGAAATTTGGATAAAGTTATATGACCATTTGGCCAGTTTTGGTATGCAAGAGTTTTGTCTTATCACCGGCTTACCTTGCTATGAAGTATCTATGAATCTTGACTCCAACAATAATCGTCTTCGAAATCAATACTGTAATGGTACGAAAAGAATTAGTATGTGAATTCTTTTTGAAGCATTCCATCTATGTGAAGATCAAGAAGATAAATTTAAACTTGGACTGGTGATGTTAGTAGAATGTATTCTAAAACCTACTGAAAGATATATTGATTACAAAACTCTATGCATGGTTGAACACCTTCACGACTTCCTTCAGTATCCATGAGGCCGTATAGCGTATTTTGTTTTATTAAACTCACTGTGAGAACCCCCACCTGGAACGAGTATAGAGAATGCAACAGAATGAACAAAACGAATGTAAATATTCATTACATGGACATCCCCTTGCATTCTAGGTACTTTTCTCATATTGTTTTATTACTCACCAATCTATATATAGTTTACTTTACTTGAATAAATCGTATATGTCTAATATTTATTTTCAATTATCTTTCAGTACTGAATACACAAAACATTTCCACAAGTTGGCCTAAAATTTGGACGCCGTAGACATAAAACATTACAGTGTCCAAGAATGCACAAGTGGAAGCCAAACAAAATATTATCTGAAAAAATAGTTAATTAATTTTTTTACTACACAAGAGGTAATTTAATTATTTACTTATATTCCTTTATTACATTACATTGTTCATTTAATTAGATTTTTTTCTCCTTTCCTAAAAAAAAAAATTCATAATAGCTCATTGAAATATTTCATTACAATTACATATTGAAGTGTTTGCAGTATTACAACCTACAGATGAAGAATTGCAGGCACCATGGTATGCAACTCTTTCATTGCTACAACTATCATAATATACTATCTTACATTGTAATTGGAGAATTGAACAATGTACCCCCACAAATCCCACAACACACTAATGACGTGCCGACTGGTCCGGTACTTCATGGACATTTGGTTCAGTTGGAGCTGGACCCAGTTCTACTCCTACTAGCTCCAATTATGTAACTAGGGATGAAATTGAACAGATGCTGAACATATATAGGCAGCATATAGTATCAGATGTCTCGGGTTTGTGCGACAACTTAAAAACAAATATTGTTAAAAAAATCCAGGAGACAAGAAAGTCATTACCAAGCAATTCTTCAGAATAAAAATGAATTATTTGAACAACAACAGAAGTGGCAACATGACCACTATGAGCACATGCAATCTAGCATGCAACCTACGGATATTTTAGATTTGTGCGATACTTTGTTTAGCGCACACATTTTTGAAGAATCACGAAGGCAAGAAATCCAATACCAAACACTTCTTGACAACTAAAAATAGTTCTTCCAACGACAACAACATTGACATGAAAAACACTACCGGGGCATGCAATCTAACATGCAACATTATATGAAAACCAGTTTGAGTTCAGTATGATCTTATATTGATGAACAAAATAGCAATATGCTGAACAAATTATCAGACTGGAAGTCAAACATGGAAGTTGTTATAGGTTCCTTTCAGCAAGATGTTCCTGTCCATATGAGCCCTATTCTAAAGCATCTTCAACATCTCAACAAATTGAAGATGTTAGAAAATTGGGGAAAGAAAGAAAAGGTAAAAGAAAAAAATATAGTCTTCAACACCATCGACAAATTATCATTTGGAAGACTATTCTATGGACATATACGCAATATTTAGAGATTGGGTAACAAAAATCCATCAAAGTAACCAATCTAATTCTACTTCATTAGCTTAAATATTATTATTTTAATTTCATTTATTTCAAACAAAATGATATTATATTATGCAGTGCATATTGGGATGATGGAACTAACAATCTGTATAAAAGAGACGTAATAAAACATATAATTGACACAACACAAGATATGACTTAGTAAAATTTAGTCAACATAATACATTTGATTCCATAGGTAATATATTTAATTTACATCTATTTATTCAATTAGAATCTTGACCTGGAGTTAAAATTGTTGAGGTGGCTCATCAACGATGATTTCACCATTGTTTCAAAAGAATATGCAATTCTAGACTTCAAATATGAGAACAAGTGTACTCGTCAAATGATGTTACAAGTAGACATACGAGGAGGGAGTACCGGTAGACATTCGGTGGATTTAACCATCTTACGAGAGTACGTAAATGGAAATTTATCAGTAGCTGGTCGTCCGTGGATAAGATGCAAGTATCTATTAATTTCATGTTCATACCCAGACAACACTTGGTATCTCTTTCTTGTGAATATCCTCGGATGGAAACTCTATATATACAACTGTAGCCACAATGTTCATACGCCAAAACAAGTCAAAACACATTCAAATGCAGTAGTTGATTTAATCAAAGCATTGCTAATGTCTCAAGAATTTTCTACTTATAGACAAGATATAAGGAAAAATAAAAACAGATTAATGGAGGTAGATATCATACCATATCTACC
>CAIGRP010009011.1:0-20021 GCA_903798385.1 Fraxinus cuspidata | reverse complement strand
CGAAGATCCTTTCTAAACATCATCGTTGAAGTCCACGCATGACATAAATAATCACACAGGGACTATTGTTAGGACTTGTTACTAGGGGCTGCCACGTGGCAGTTAAAACCAAAGCCGTGGGACCACTTCCAATCGAATCACTTTGACTCATTCTATATGCCTATTATTAGTCGAGGCCCATCCCATTCGGAGGCGCCTCATGGATCTGAGGCTCTCCTCTCCGACAACCCACGTGCAAAGATTGTGCTCATTATGGATATCTTCTCCAAGTGATTGATGTAACATTTGTAAAAAGTATATTTGTGTCTTGTCTTATCAATGTAAGAACATTAAATGCTTTGAAAGGCTAGGAAGGTCAACTGGACGGCTAGGACTTGATGCNATTATGGATATCTTCTCCAAGTGATTGATGTAACATTTGTAAAAAGTATATTTGTGTCTTGTCTTATCAATGTAAGAACATTAAATGCTTTGAAAGGCTAGGAAGGTCAACTGGACGGCTAGGACTTGATGCATTGGCCGAGGAGATAAGGCCACGTGTAATTTGATCCAAATGTCACTATTCCATTTGTAACACTATAAATACCCCCATCATGTAACAATTAAGGACTAATGAAAATTCAGATACTTGAAGCAATATTTTACTCTCATTCACTCATAGCATATTCAGATTTGGTTCTAAACGATTGGTTCTTATTATACAATTATGTCAGGAATATTTCGCCGGAACTTGAACGGAAACGTCTTGTGTCGTTGAGCTGCTCTCACGTCCAACTTCGGAGCGATCTATACCGTTGATCTATCTTTACGTGTAGGAATTTGGCTTACGTATGCAAGAGTGGGGCGACATCTGTTGACAACATTTTTTGAGGTCAACAGCTTCCCTAGGATCCTAATGAGAGAGCCATTCCATGATTCTAGGCTCAATATGTAGACAATAAGGTTTTTTAGTTGTCTACACTTAATCTCATCAAGAAAAGAGTCCCGTTCCAATACTGTGTACTAAACATATTCCGTATTGTTAATCTGCAGATTTTCATCACACAAGCGCAGTTCTTGAAGAGCAAAGGCGAAAAGAAAGAAGACATGAAGAAGGAATCATTGGTCAACTGAAACTACTGGATGACGCCTTGGGTGAACAACTGTATTTTGGAGGTGACAAATTTGGATACTTGGATGTGTTCTTTATCCCTTTTCAACCATGTTTAGTGGATATGAAAGTCGTGGAAGCCTCAAATTGGAGTGCCCAAAATTATCATCTTGGGTTAAAAGATGTTTGGCAGAAGAAAGTGTTTCCAAGGTTCTTCCTGATTTTCTCAGATCTACGAAATACACAAGAAATGGTATGGTGTTGAATAGATCCATGAAAATATAAGGATACAGATTTTCAAAAACTCCATCATAGCTAAAAATATTTCTTGTTTATGCTTTTGTTTAATAATTATATGGCAGCTTATTTTACGTCGATTTCATCTCAATTCTCACTAGTAAAGAACCCACAGCACAGTCAAAAACAGGAAAAACATTAGAGCATATTCTCTTTACTGTATTCAAGTTATTTTCAATTTTTAGTTTTCGAAAACACTGAAAACACGTTTACTTACCTATTTTTATAAATGAATTTCCAAAAACGAGTTTAAAATTTACAAAGAAAATAAAAGATGCCAAAAAAGTGATTTTGGCTGTTTCCAGTTAAAATCAAGCCAAAACTTCGTTTTTTTTATTTTATTTTAGGAAACAATTTTTCTAAATGACAAAAAGAACGTGTTTTCAGCAATCTCAAAATGGACACTCAAAACACAAAACTCAAAATAAATTTAAAACTCAAAACTAAAACATAAAGAGAACAACCCCTTACTGCTGTCTAATATGGATATATAAAAAGTATTAGCATTCTCATCTTAAAACATCTCGTTCACAAAGCACCAATCTAATGCATGGAATGGCACATGAACTACTTCATCTCCGATAAGACTACCATCTTCTTCTAATAAAGGGAAGAAATTAAGATGAGAGCATGGATCAACTGGAAACAGGACTCAAGTGAGGCCTGGTGCTTTTATCCAGTATAAGCATTCTCATCTTAAAAACATCTCGTTCACAAAGCACCAATCTAATGCATGGAATGGCACATGAACTACTTCATCTCCGATAAGACTACCATCTTCTTCTAATAAAGGGAAGAAATTAAGAAGAGTGCATGGATCAACTGGAAACAGGACTCAAGTGAGGCCTGGTGCTTTTATCCAGTATATTGTCCTCCTGGAAAACCAGTTTGAGAGCAAGCAAATTGAAAAGGAGATCACCTATGAGGACAAGATGCTGTCAGTATCTGTCGGTATAAGGTGTTCCATAGACAATCAGGTAAGGTATAATGCGGACAATTGTGTCAATTGGTATTGCAAAGTTCACCCCAGATGACATCCCAGTACCTGCATTTAGGTTCAAATTCAAATATTTTTTAATTTGATAGAGTATAAGTTCGATTCCATGATCTGCTTGCTTGATGTCTACGTAAAATGGCCTATAATGTGAAAGGAAAAGCGCTTTACCTTTGCGAGTGAACGTGGCTGTATTAATTCCAATAACATGACCATAGGAATCAATCAATGGTCCACCTGAATTACCTGCACTAGATAACTTCACATCAAAAATGAAAAAAATTGTACGTCGTGAGATGAGAAATGCCTGTTAATTATATCCATTAGCTTCTTAATAGAAACTGATGGTCTGAAAAAAAAAAACCACCAAAAAGGCCAAATATTCACAAAAATCGACAATTACCTGCATTAATAGCAGCATCTGTTTGAATAGCTCCTCGAAT
The DNA here is from genome assembly GCA_903798385.1 of Fraxinus cuspidata. Classification (NCBI taxonomy): domain Eukaryota; kingdom Viridiplantae; phylum Streptophyta; class Magnoliopsida; order Lamiales; family Oleaceae; genus Fraxinus; species Fraxinus cuspidata. Next base: position 17,197 of record CAIGRP010009011.1, on the reverse strand, counting down.
GGATTTTCCATTTGGTGAGGGGATCTCCCTGCCCAATCCACTTATAACCTGTGATAGTTGAACTACGTGAAATCAAGAATAGTATACATAGATAAATAAATTAAATTTTCTACTTTCCCTTTCCGATGTTACCAAAAGAAACTAGGAGTGGATGCAAAAATAAACTTTCGTGAAAATTAAATATAAATAAAGACCACATTTCTGAAACATTTTACCCCCGTCGTTAGAGTGTTCTCATATCCATATGGATTTCCAATGGCAAAGCATCTTTGACCCACATGTAAATCACGAGATGAACCAAGAGTAACTGGCTTCAGTTCATTTCCTTTGAGATCAACCTGTGGAATTGAGGGAGAAGAGAACGAATATATTACTAAGTAAAATATTTAGTGCATGTTTGGTACGCAGTACTAGACAAATCCAAGAGTATAAAGAAAAAGTTTTTTCACTTCCTTTTCTCCTTAAATCTATCCGGTGCTATCCATTCCGCCTACCAAACCTACCATTAATATAACCTAGGCCGTGCTAAGGAATTTTTCCTATTAAAATTGTCATCCAGAAACAAAGACCTGGTGGTGCCAAACTATGAATCCACATAATGGGTTATTGGGAGCTAAAATGTACATGCTGAGGATGATTACACACTGTGCCAACACAAATGTTAAAGCCTGTAAAGGTTTGCAGGATATATTGAATTTTGGTCACAGTCGTCAGCACTCGGCACCTTAAGGACTGCCAAATCATACTCTGGATCAAATCCAACAATCTTGCCTTCTCTAATAATGCTGTTGCCGCTTGCGTCAACCAAAGATACCTGAACAAGGACACGAAGAAAAACTTCTAGTCCACATGCAGTCTAGTGTATGTAGATTAAAACAACACGGACACAAGACTAAAATAGTGAAGAAGAAAGAAAGCATAAACAGAACCTTACAAAGTTGTAATCCACTTCTGTCTGTAGCCAATTTAGCAACTACGTGATAGTTCGTCACCTGTCAAAATACAACAATTTGTTTAGAACATACTGATGACTTCTATGTTTTGGGAAGCGAAGGCACGTGCCTATTAGAACTTAAAGTGACTAGAAAAAAGGTGGGAAAAACCTACAATGTGACCAAACTTATCCCAGATGAAACCTGAACCTGTCCCTTCCACTTTTACATTCTCATCCTCAGGTAGCACAGTTTCAGAAGTACTCTTGGGGATTTTAGCTAATTCAAGGTCTTTAATGAATACAACAGAAGATGAAGTTCCCTACAAATTAGTCATAAAATTTGTGAGTATAAGAACTATTTTAAGTAATCATGACAAAAGTATCTGCTTGAGAATGAGATTCCAGTTGAGTTCATGTTAGGTGGCACGGGAAAGTAAATCATACCCTCCCATTGTTATACTAATTTTAAATTTACACTGGAAACTGGAAGGGAATGGGAAATTCTTGTAAAAAGCAATTCAGAATTATGCAAAAATAATTTCTTAGCACATACAAAATTAGCTTGGCTAAAGTATACTCTTCAAGAATAGATATTGATCTGGGAACGTTTTGTTCTGGACATTGTGTAGATGCTGGAGGAGATTTCTTTGCAGGCTGCAATGTGGATTACCATTTTCATGGGCACTTATACCAGAATTACATTTGAAAAACTTGGTAGAATTTGAAATGCTTCAAAGGTAAAATCGTATGGTTTTTCCATTTTCAGAATAGCATACATTATGAAACAAGGCAAAGAGCTCCTTATTTCCAGCATTTTCTATCCTTAAAAATAACAAGCAGATAAATCTCAATCCTTCAGCTACTACGACAACAGGACGAAGAATAAGAAGCCAGGCCTATCCTTAAAATATAAATAAAATCGAAGAAAGTAAAAGACGTTTACAAGCAAAAGCCAAAAGTAGCCACATAATTAAAAAATTCTGCAATTTTGCACCATTACTTTCGCTTATACAGCTTACTATCTAAGAGTTTAGTCATCAAATTCATCAAATATATTCTATTTAATTTGCACTGCAATCAAAAGGAATATTCAGAAACACCTTAAGAGTGAATGCATATTGGGTTTTCAATTTAATGAAGATAGATCTTTTATAATTTTATACCAAATGATCCAAATCCATCTACAAGTGTACTTCATTATGAGGACAATCATAACAATTAAGAAACAGTAACTGAACAACAACTCAACTATGATGTAATGGAACTGTCCCAGGTCTCAGTAATGTTATAATATAATTCAAATAATTTTGGGACCTGGAAGAGTTGAACGGCCCGATCTTCTTCTTGCTGAAGTTCATCCACTTGTTGGGCAATGGCAGAGGGAAAACCAGAAATATCTGAATTTTGACCAAAATGGAAGTAAAGGGCAGCAATAGAAGTAGTAAAGGTCAAGGCTTTACGCCTTGTTAAAAGATGGGCGTTGTTTGAATTTGAAGGTGGGATTTGATTGGGTTGAATTGGAGATAGCATACACTTTAGGGAACCCAAAACCTCCATGAATGACCACCTCTCTATATCTATCTTACTCTTTTTCTGAAAGAAATTAAAAAGATATAGGATAAATAAGTTTCGCCCACTTGCCACAAAGTATCTCTACAAAAATTAAAATCTTCAGTACATGGTGGAGTTGTAATTTCAGGTGGTGTTGTCAAAATTCGACATAAAAATTAATTTTGGTGAACTATTTTTAAGTGATGACTTATGTGAATTTGGTAGATTTTTTAAAAATTTGTATGGAATTAGTGAAAGACTTTTGTAAACTTTTATAATTTTTTTAGAATTCAAAAGATTTTTGAAAATTTCATTTGAAATAAAATTTATGTGGATTTAGTGCAATATTGTAAAATTATCACATACAAGGTGGTGGTTCTCACAATTCCCCTCATCTTCTCTTTCTCCCAATATAATAAAAAAGATATTTTAAGAAAAATAAAATTTTAGGACATTAATTAAATAAATAATAATTATTATTATACATATAAGAAATAAATTTAATATTCAGTATTATTAGTGTAATATACCTTTAAAGAATAAATAAAATATATTTATTTATTTTTAATTATAAATTAGTCTATATAAAATTTTATAATTTAATTAAAAATAGATATTTTTTCAAACAAAATGAATGAAAAGGGAAAAAAAGGGTTATAAGAATATAATTTAGTTCTTTATAGAAAATAGAAATAAAAAATAAGAAAGAGAAAAAGAAAAATTGAAATTGAAATTGAAATTGATATAATCAATAGAAACAAATAAATTTTAATCATAACTTTAATATACGAAAATGAAAAAGAAATATTGAAAAAATATATATTAATTTCCTTTTCTTTTTTCTTTTTTTGAAAGTCACCCAAGATCTTGTGATTAATGAAAGAAAAATTTTGAAATTTATTTTACTTTCTACTTAAAAGTTAGTACTATAAAGACTTCTATAAAAGTCTCTAAAAGTTATAAAAATTTGAATACTTCAAAACTCCTAGAAACTTCTAAAAAGTTCTAATTGAATACACCATAACTTTTAAAAGCTTCTTAAAAGTTTATAAAAGTTTCAATTGAATACACCAATATTTTTAAAGAGTTTCTAAAAGTTTATATTGAATACCCCTAAAATTTTTAAGTTTCTCTTTGTTTCCAATTTTCATTTCATTTTAATACATTTTCCTACCGTTACAAACAGGTGCATCCGTTCTTTCTTTTTTTTTTTTTTTTACCATTTTTTCTCTCAATGTCCCCAAAAAGTTTGAAAAAAAAGGTACAAAAATTCATTTTTGTTGACAGGAAATGGGGAACAAACGGGGGCTAAATTCCAAAAAGTTATTAAAAATCTCAATTGAAACACTACCTTAAGGCATGTTCTTTTTACCATTTTTAAGTTGTTTTCTATTTTCGATTTTTCAAAACAATGAAAACTTGTTCTCTTTCCATTTTCGAAAATGCGTTTTTTGAATTCAATCGACCAACTTTGGTCACTATTAGCATTTAGTTTTGAATTGTGACCGTAAAATAATTTGTGACCTGTAAAATTTTTGAATTGTGACCGTAAAATCATTTGTGATCTATAAAATTTCTGATTTGTGAACGATGAACAAATTGTTACATATAAAATTTTTGAATTGTGATCGTAAAATAATTTGTGACATTTTAATTTTTTTATTTGGGAGCGATGAACAAATTGTGACCTATAAAATTTTTGAATTGTTACCGTAAAATAATTAGCGACATGTAAAATTTGTGATTTGTGACAAATTAATAATATGTGACTAATTATATAGAATTTGTGACCAAATTATATGGAATTGATACCTTAATATATTTAATTAATAAAATATATGTTTAATTAATCAATTTATAAATAAAATTTGAAAAAAAAAATCTAAGATTTGAAATTTTAAACATTAAAAAATCTGAAATTTGAAATTTTAAACCTTATCTCTTAAATTTGAAATTAGTGAAACTTAATTTCTTAGTTATGAAATATTCTCATACTATTTTGTGATGTATCGTAGCCACCAGTAGTCCAATCTGCCTGCACTAAACTTTTGGCCCAGGCCCAATCGTTTTTTTTTTAAGTGTAAGATTTGATGAAGGTGAAATGCATTACTATATGTAAACGTTGAGCTTGAGAAGCAGAAGCCATATCTTGAATATGCGTCTTCAATTGCATGTATATATCTTCTATCAATGCTTTTCATCTATGTTGTCTTCTTTTCCTACCGTGTTCTTCTTCTTCATATTCATTTCTAATTCTTCTTCTTTTTCCTTTTTAAGAAGGTTTTCATGTTTTTCTATATTTGGTAGTGATCACTTTAAGTGGATAAAGCTCATAAGGTCTAAAATAATAATTCTTCGATTTATATGAATTTTAATCTATAATTAATTAGCTACTTTGTTGAAGTCTTAGATTCAAAGAAATAAGTCGATGTTTGTACTTCATTTTTAAAATGTAATTTTTGTCAAACTTATTTTTAATCTTATGTTCTTCCAATAAAACTTAAAATTTTATCCTACATTTTAACTATATGTTCTCTTAAAAAAAAAAAAATCATTTTTTTACAAAATTCTTTCTAAAGAATGATATTTAAAGAGGAGCTAAATGGTTGCAAGCTTACAATTTATTAAGATTATTAAAGTAACTTTATATAGTATTGGATTGAGATAGAGATCTTTAGTTAAGTTTTATTATTATCGATTTATGAGAATCGTAAACACGTCACATTTAATAAAATGATAAATATGAGATGCATTTTTAGGAGTATGGTCAATACTAAATTCAAATGTTTTTTATTTCTAATATAAGTTTTTAGATGGATTGACAATTATACATAAAAATGAGAGAAAATAGAAGAAAAAAAATATATTTTTTAATTCGATAAACGGTGAGTAATATAACTTAGCTGCAACCAAAATGATAGTAATCAAAACTTAAAGTTATCTAAATTTGAACAAAACACAAAACAAATTTGTATTTTTTTTAGAAAGGCTACTTTAAATCCATTTAATATGAATATGTTTTCATAAAAAGAGAAGTTTCAATTTTTCCTTTTTTTCCAAACCCTTCTACGTTCCTACCATTTTTGTTTTCTTTGGAGTTTGGATAATGAATTTCAAGAATATTCAAACAAACCAAGACGTAGACACATCAAAGTATGAAAACTTGCAATGAACAAGTGTAACTTATGAACTATATTATTTTTAGAGTTGTCATAATATTATTTTATATTTTACCATTATTAAATCCATGGTTAAAAAATCAAAGTCAACCCTTAATTAAATTTGGCCTACATTGGACAATATTCATAGCTCCACCCGTGTATACAGAGAATATGTTGGGTGAAGAGCGGAGTTCTCTACAAATGACAAGATTAGAATGAAAATACGATGGTGGTGGCAGTGGCCTTTGTGACTGGAAATGGGGAGGGGGGGGGTGTTGTGGGAGGGGGTAGGGCAGGGGTAGGTTGATTGGAGAAGAAAATGATTTTTTTTTTAATTTTTAATTTTAATTTTTAATTTTAATTTTTAATTTTTTTAATTTTTTTAGTTGGAAGTCGTCTGTACTTTTGAAAAGAATTGAGACTTCGGCTACAATTATTAATATTTTGTTTATTTAAAGATAAGGAAAAATACATTACTCTACAAGGTTTTAATAGAGAAAATGAACGACATGGATTGTCAGCACAATATTTGCTTGGTTGGAGGAGGGTAAAATGCTTCAAATAAAAATGATAGGAACGTCCTGTGCCAATTATATGAAAATAAATAAAGGCTCATACTAACTTAACACCAGTGTTTAGCCACTTGGAGCTCTAGGAACGAGGCTTGGACGAGACGCCATGTTTTAACAATGAGGCTGCTTTATTTTTTTACAGTCTTTTATTTTACTTTTTTTAAAGTTTTTAAATGATTTTATTAGAAAATTTAAAGTATGAGTTGTGTAGTTGAAAATTGAAACTATAAAAATTGTGTAGCTTTTGTATTTCGAAAATTTGAAAATTGTATAACTGGCTAATTGTTTAAATTATTAAATAAATATAGTATTTTATAATTTTAAATGTTTAGTATGTATTATTTTACTTATTAAATAATTTTTAAAATGATTAAAAATTTAAAATAATTTTAAAAATAAGAAAACGCTTTTCTACGTCTAAACTTATATAGATTGAAACTTGATTTCTACTTTTAGCCACACTTTGAACTTTTTAGAACAACGTTTAATACTTAGGCCAAGTCCAAAACTTGGAATAGAAAAGTCAATTGCGACGAACACATCAGTCAAGTGGCCACTAATATTAGAGACCTGTATGAAATTTATAAGTATAATACTAAAATTTTTCAGCTAAAGTTTAAAAGTATTTTATATTTACTTTTTAAGTAGAATTTTATTTTCAAACATATGCTACTTTTTTTACATATAAATAAAAAGTTATTTTTAAGATATTTGATAAAAACTCATTAAAACAGTAAATGTTGGGGTTTTATATATTTTAATAATCATAGACATATTATGTGTTGTGTGAAGAACAATTTATTTAAACATCAACAAAACGAAAAAAAAATTGGAAATATGTGTTAATTATCTCTAAATTATTAGAGAGGCACTGATAACAAGAATGAGACAAAAAAAAATATGAATTTTACACCTTGTTCGATTCCCATTTTTTTCAAAATACATTTTTTTTCAACCATACATTTTTCATTAAAATAATATTACACGTAACCCAAAATTTTTTTCTTTATTTTTAACCACACATTTTCTATCAATCTACAATTTCAAAATACATTCTACCTAAAAATGGGGCTCAAACATGCCCTTAAGCTATATAATTTTCTTCAAATTCTTGTAAGTTCGTCGACATGATGCCTAGGCTAAGCTACAATTTGCCCATGTTTGGCCATATTATTCCCTATTAAATTATAATTCACTTTTTCTATCTTCTTATTAACCACACATTCTCTAATAAAAAATTATTGCACGTAAATCTAAAAATTTTTCTTTTTTCTTAACCACACATGCTCCAAAAATTTACTATTCATGCGCAAAACTTGTCTAGAATCAAAGACCTTAGCATGATATTGGCAATATACCATATTAGAGTGTGGGTTCAATAGACTTTTCTCTATATAACTGTGAATTAGACCTAGTATCAAAGACTTTTAGCATGAGATTGGCAATGTACCATATCAGAGAGTGCATTCAATAGGTTTTTCTCTATATCCCTGTGAATTAGACGGGCTGGCTTTCCATGTCAGTTGATTGCACATAGCTTAGATATGCTGAAATAGAGGTTAGCTTAAATGAGCTGGTAAGGTTTTGCACGTTTTATGGAATTAAAACACATGCTCCTCAAGATATATTATGCACTACGAACTAGAAAGGAGGATAGCGAGTCGGTAGGCCTGCCCTTAGTCCTTACAGAAAAAGATAATATTAATCAAAATTTAAATTTCAAGAAAATGATTACTAGTAGTTGATTAACAAATTAAACAATGGATTAAGGGCAGAAGAGGTGGGACCCCGGTTGTGAATCTTTCTCGGTTTCTCGGCATCATGTGAGCTACAGAGAACAGACTACAGAGCAATGTCTGGTCATCTTCCAGCATAGTTTTAAATACCAATTTTGACTGTTATGACAATAATATCTTTATTTCATGGTATCTGTTTCTACTGCAAGAATCTCATCCCTTTGCATGCTACTCTACAACATCACGCTCAAAACTTGCAAATGTGGTAAACATACTTGCCACCTTAGGGTTTCCATAACTTCCCATGCAGCCTTAGTACTGACACATGAAACTCCTTTATACATGCCAAAAAAAATACAAAATTATTATAAATTTTGTACACCTTTCAGGTTTACATGAAGAGAATATGTTCTTTTGAGTTTTGAGCGAGGATATTTGTTATTATTCTCATCTAGAAATGGCTTCTTCTATGTCCCTTTTTCTTTTAGGGTTTCTTGTGTTTTTTGGTGGAGGCGGCTGTGTTGATATGGTGGTGATGGAACAGGAGGAGTTATTTGGTCTGTTTGAGGTTATGGGTTCACTTTTGGAAGATCCCACTTGGGCCCAAATGCACCCTCTACCTTGCACTGACACTCCATGGCCTGGGGTTGAGTGTGAGGTTGGTCAAGAAACTCAAACTCCAATCTTTCACGTCACAAAGATTCATGTTGGCCATGATATTCTTACCCCACCTTGCAAATCTTCTGCTCAAATTTCACCATCTTTATTGAAATTACCTTACCTCAAAACACTTTCTTTGATGAACTGTTTCAGCAAATCACCTGTTTTTTTGAGCAAGACACTCTTTGGTTTACTGCCATCTTTGGAGAATTTAGTTCTAGAGTCAAATCCAAGCCTTTCTGGAGAAATCCCTTCAACTTTATCAAACATTACAAGTTTGAAAGTTTTATGCTTGTCACAGAACAATCTGAATGGAGAAATTCCCAAGGAAATTGGAGGGCTCGTTAATTTGGAGCAAATTGATATAAGTTACAACAACTTGATTGGATCAATCCCAGAAGAAATTGAAGGGTTAAAAAGTTTGTCCATTTTGGATCTCAGCTGGAATTCTTTACAAGGAATGGTGCCTCATTCACTGGGAAATCTGCAGTTTCTTGAAAAGATTGACTTAAGCTGGAACAGACTTCAAGGAAGAATACCTCCAGAGTTAGGAAACTTAAAGAGGTTAGTCTTGTTGGATTTGAGTCATAACACCTTGGAAGGGCCAATCCCTGAAAATCTATCAGGTTTGCATCAATTACAGTACTTAATAATGGAGGACAACCCAATAAATACTTGGATACCTTCATTTATTGTGGCACTAATGGAGCTTACAGTATTAAGTTTCTCAGGCTGTGGTTTAACAGGGAGAATCCCGAGTAAAATTTCTAGCTTGCAAAATTTAACTGCATTGTCCCTTGATAATAACAGGCTCAAGGGCACAGTCCCTCAGGAGTTAGGGACACTGCCAAATATAAATACGCTGAATTTGAGCCAGAATCAACTATCTGGGGAACTATTATTTCCTGAAGAGTTTTTCATTAGACTTGACCAAAGGTTAGATACAAGAGGAAACAAAGGATTATGCATAAATCAGCAGCCTCAAAGCAAGAAAAGCAGTATGAGATTTAAGCAAATCCCTCCTTGTCTGATCACGAGAGCTCCAGCCAGTAACAAAACTTTGTCCCAGGATCATCCGGACAATGATTCCCAAAAGATGAAGCCAACAGTACTGTACGATGGTAATTTGAGTTCAAACACTGATGGGCTACATCAAAACTTTATCTTTTCGGGTCTAATATTCCTGTTTTCTTGTTGGGCTCGTGACTTTCCTGCGTACTTTTTTGGTTTTGATATTTAGAAACTGATTGATTCCTGGAATTAGTGTTACCATTCAAGTTTGTGTAATGAAAGTGTAAGTCATGAGTGAATAGATGAGATTAACCTTCAGTTTTTCAATGTTCTGCTGATATTGTCGAGTCCCATCCCATCAGGGATTGTTGCTTTCTTTAGCAGAGATTCCCGGCTAAGAAAACAGCATCTTCTAGCATTAATTAAAAGGAGAGAAAGGATGCCAACTCTGCACCCCGAATTTGTCTTGTGATTTGCATGCTTTTCTTGTGTGTAGACTGAGGGAGGGCTGGGTTGGGTACGAACCATGTCTCAGCTACCTGACCCGTAGAATAGAATAGGTCCACAATAGAGGTCACTGGCCTACCAAGCCTAACTAAAAAAAAAGTGACAACACTCCAAGATCGGACTGGTCTGTTATTCCTTTAATTGTCTTTTCTAGTGATAAAATAAAGGGAAGAACAAATATTTTGTGATATCTAAAGTAAACAGGTAATTTTTATTATTAATGATTTTTATTTTTTCTTTCACCATTTCTTTTAATGATTTTATGATATCAATGTTCGACTGAGATTGATAATAACACTCCTGACTTTTGAGCATCGTTTGATTTCCCAAGTCTTCATTTATTTGTTTTAGTGTTTTTTTAATTTCTCGAAGATGAATATTTATATCTGTTTAGTTAAAATAATCCACGGCATCAATCTCTACACGATGATGTACAAATATCCTACTAACCTCCATAAATGTGATTTACGAACTTCAGCTCATATCTGTGCCGAAGGTGAGGTCCTGCACAGCCGAAGCCTCTAGGCAAATTGGTTCGTGGCATGGCCTCCAGTGAGCCCGCAAATATACACTCTAGCCACCAAAGAACTAAGCGGGATCATCTATTTTGATACGCTACCCAAGGACCCAAGGTTCTGTTTATACATTATGCTATTTTTTTAGCTTAATTAAGTAGCACAAGTAGGATTAAAGTGTGATCTATATCCAAATCCCATGAAAAGAAAATCAGACCAACTGATTAAAAATTCCAAACTATTCAAGACTAGTGTGTCAAATAGTCCATTTAACATGAATAATGCAATTTATCATCGTTAGTGATTAGCACCTTAGGTGATAGTGACCTAAATGGGTGCTAATCACTACTAGTGATAAATAAGTTTGACATTAAGAAGTAGTGGCTTGAATATGAGCCTAAGAGCATCTCTAATAGGAATGTGGATTGGAAAAATTGTGTGCCAAATCACCACAAAATGCTTATATAACAAAATAAAATAAAATAAAATAAATTGGAGGATAAGACACCCTCCATTTATGATTTGTAATCTCCACTCTCTCTCTTCAGCCTCTCTCTTCCTCTCCACCAAATAAGTCAATTGTTGTACATTTGATCCATCGTATTCCCAATTACAGCCCATCGGAGATACTCTTCTCCCCATCCTCAATTTTGCTTGTCACGTGTACAATAATTCAAATTTATTACATTTAAGATGCTCTAATTCAGTTCACATCTTGTGCCAAATTCGATGTTTTACACAGCTGAGGTCTCTAAACAAGCCAACTCGAACCATAGCATGCCACGAGCCCGAGAATTTACAGATCCAAGCAGTTAAATTGTTTAGACACGTGTTAGGTATTTTGATACCAAATAAACCAGTGGCGAAGATGACTCGTCGAATCAGATAAAAATCATGTGATTTGTTTGGAACCTATTATTGAAATTATTTAAAATAGTAGGCCCAATAACACACAATGATAACCCACAAAAGAAGTTGGACTGAGTATTACATTCATACCCGGCCCACTTAGTTGACCTAAGTTGCTACTATATATACTTGGCCCCTTTTTAATATGTATTGTCATTAAAGTCCCCTTTTTGGTGAGATTTTGACTGCTTCTCTGTGACTCCTTGCTACATCCTTCGTGTGGTCCCTAACCTTTCACCTCGCCTCTTCTAACATCTTGGCCGGTGCCTAGGCTGCCGCACTTGTCCCTGTTCTGCTCGATCTTTCCCGACTTTGACGCTGTTTCGATTACCTCTTTCGATGCTGCCTTCTCATTATTTGTAGGCGGTTTACTCTGTGGTTTTGAGTGGGATTCTTAGTTCCATCCTGTAGAGATGCTTTGTGCGTTATTGGATTATTGATCTTAGCCATGTCCAATCCGTTTTGGTGCCAATCTTTGTGATATTGGAAATAGGAAGTGTTTTCTTTAATTCACTATTATAATTCCATTGTTATTAATTGATTTGGAACCCACTTAGTGTTTACTTGATCAATTGAAGGTTATATTTTTTCACAAACTGGTATTAGAACCCTTAGTGGCTTGATTGCATGCTGATTTTCGATCTTTAGTGACTGAAAATTGGAATTGATGTGTCTGTACGTGTGTATTCTATACAATTGAGGCGTTGTCTTGCTGATTTTGCAATAATGACTTGAATCCTTAATTAAATTCACATATCTCATTGTTACGGACCACAAATAGGTCTGCTATGATAAATTAGCTGAAACTCTTTAAATTATTGCAATGGTAGGTCATTGTGTGGGGAGACCAAAGATTTCGGCCTTGCATGTTGCTAGTATTTTAGGACTATCTTCCTAAATTGTGATATTATTGTCTTTGAAACTATATTGATCGTTGTTTAGTTTTCATATTGTTCCTGAGTTCTTTTTGGTTAGAATTATTACTTTTGACCTCACCAGCTCAATAATTCCCTTAAGATTGAGGTTCGAATCTCACGATAATCTTGGGAATTTATACCGATGTATAAATGCGATCTATAAGACATTCTTTGCTTGGTTGTCTCTTTGAAGGTTGCTTACATGCTATGGGTCTTATTTGTTAATATGTGTGCTCACCTCTTTGGTTTGGGTGTCATTAATGATAAATGTGATTTTTCTATTTGACAATAAAAGATGAAATGGATTTTAGTACAACAAAAAGTTTCAAACTGTGACTGAGGATCAAAAAATGAGTTTCACAAACTTGCTTATACCTCTATTATCTTGCACTTATCTGATACTATTTTGCGAAGAGTTGGCAAATTTGATATTGCCAAAAAGTTTTGGAAAAAGTTTGAGGAGTTTTATTTGACTCAATCGATGCCCAACAAACTTTTCTTACTTAAAAGTTTTTTCAATTTCAAAATTGATCCCTCAAAAGATTTAGATGACAATCTTGACGTTTTCAATAAATTCGTTCAAGATATTATAAAATGTGGTGAAAAAGGTTACTAATAAATATAAAGCTATTATTCTCTTGAATTCTATTTCTGATAATTATAAATATGTCAAGAATGCAATAAAACGAACGTGAGAGGGAGACCCTTACATTCATAGTCATCGATTCCTTAAAGCCTAAGGGGAGGAAAATAAAAGTTAAAAGAAACGAGAGAAAAGATTTAGATGACAATCTAAATTGACCCCTCAAAAGATTTAGATGACAATCTTGACGTTTTCAATAAATTCGTTCAAGATATTATAAAATGTGGTGAAAAAGGTTACTAATAAATATAAAGCTATTATTCTTTTGAATTCTATTTCTGATAATTATAAATATGTCAAGAATGCAATAAAACGTGAGAGGGAGACCTTTACATTCATAGTCATCGATTCCTTAAATCCTAAGGGGAGGAAAATAAAAGTTAAAAGAAACGAAAGAAAAATGGAAAAGATAAACCAAATCAGGGCTATAACTAAGTTTAAGGGTAGAGAGGGACAAAATAGTGGTAACAAAAAAAAGTGGAGAGGTAAATCTAAGTCACAGGAGAAAGCTATGTGAGGAAATGTTCTGGTTGTGAAAAACTTAGACATTTCATAAATGACCGCCAAAAAGAGAAAAACAAGTTGAGATATCAAGGGGTGGTGAACCCAGCAGGGCAAACGTTGCCCAGAGAGATGAACCTAGTGAGGTTTACAATCTTTTAGATACTGAACAAGTTGAAATTAACCTATCTATGAACTCTCATATACATGAGTGGATTCTTGATTCCGGTGCTTCTTTTTGTGTTACATCAAATACATTGTGGTTTGATCATTTGCATGTGTCTGATCATGAATATGTAGTTGCATGGGGTGGATTCATATATAAGATCATTGCGTAGATAGTGTCTGTAAGATTTGATAGTGGTTTTATGCACACACTAAAAGAAGTTGGATATATTCTAATATGGGTAGGAATCTAATTTCTGGGGGAGAATTGGAGCATACAGGTTTCACTAGTACACTTGGTGATGGAGTGTTAAAAATATTTAAGGGTTCACTCAGAGCCTTTGAAGCTACTAGGAACAATAACATTTACATCATACAAACTGAAGTGATGGGTGATTTAAATTCCATTATCACGACACTAATCACTCACAGAAGTAGCACAACAAATTAGCTCATGTTAGTGATAAGTGACTTAAGTTTCTTAATAACAACGGTGTGTTTGGTAGGTATCATGTGTTGACATGCTATTTTGCGATCATTGTATGCTTGGTAAACATCGCAGAATGTCATTTCCATCTAGCATACATTCATACTCATTTTTGTGGTCCAGGGAACTATCCACTTTTGGTGGTAATGAATATTTTCTGTCTATTATTGATGATTTCTCCATATGTGGGTGGGTTTGCCGTAAGACAAATCTAAAACTTTCGTAAATTTTAAAAATTGGAAAGTTAAGACAAATAAAAAAGTCGAATATTTGTGTGATGATAATGGTCTAGAGTTTTGTAATACTGAATTTCATAATTTGTATAATGAATCTAGCATCACTAGACATATGATTATACCTTACACTCTTCAACAGGGTTGCTGAAATAATGAATTATACTTTACTTGATAAAGTTAGGTGTATAATGTTAAGTTCTGGTATGCCTAAATCTTTTTTCGGATGAAGTTGTTATGAATGAGTATTATTTGACTAATGTTTTATACACTTATTTTAGTCATTAAACTAAATCAATTATTGTTATTTGGGATGAATTGAGGCTTAATTCTATACATATTGCATGTATGGGATTTGAGATGGTCATCATATGTTGGTAAGGTGATTTTGAATATGAATTGACCTTAATTTAGTAGACCTAAATATATCCCGTTAAAAGAAAAAAATATATCATTTTATACTCTTCTTCGAAACCTATTTGACTCAAACAATTAAGTTTGAGAGATTTCTCATAACCTGATACCCTATAGTCAACTGAATTGGAGTCATTGGTCCCAAACTTGTTACATGGGTCATCTTAATCGCTTAATGGAGAAAAGTCTGTACATAAAGTGTAAAAATTTTGAAAAGAAAAATGATGAGCTTAAAAAGAAAAACAGAAATTGTTCAAAAATGTATATATGCTCAATGTCAGGGGGAGAAAATAATAATATACATGAAAAATGAGCTCCATTTATAGGTCATAACATGCATTATTGGTTTGACTTTCGTTATTAGTGAAATAAACTTATTTAATAGTGATATTTAACATTTCAATTCTCATAAATTTAAGGTTTGAAGTTTTGCTCATAAGGAATTAGTGGCACTTTTTATACGTGAGTCACTTATACAATTTACTTCATTTAGGCTGAATATATGGAAAAATTTACTAATCATTGATTATGTTTGTGCATGCAACCAACCGCATCTTTGGGTATATTGTTGATATAGTTCTCTTCTTCATTTGTGAGATGATAGTAGTTGAGATGATAATAGTCTAATTTAGCTGCATTTAAGGGAGAGTTTGCAGTAATGGAGAAATGATAGTTTTTATCATAATTTTTAATTAATACTAAGGTTTTTTGAGTTATGATATTTTGTGATATTAATATTTCATCTGGTGTTTTGATTAACATTATTATTACTTCTCAATCTAGATAACATATTTATGACAGTGTGTTTCAATTGTTATATTTCATATTTCTCGTGTTTTTACACTTGGTATTTGAGTTGTTGATTTCAAGCAACAAATTTCAATGAATCCAAGAGACAGACATTCAGTTTGAATTTCAATATATTATTTTTGTTTTTACTTCCTTGACTTGTACTGTATAATTTTGTCACATAATGTCAAATTGGGAGGTTGTTAGGACTTAAGTTGTATTAGCAATTTTTTTAAATAAAATTATTTTCATAAAAGAAAATATTATAAAAGAGTTGTAAAAGTTAAGCAGCCATTTGAGGTGTTGTATAGATGAATTGCGAGTCTTTAGATTCAAGTACGGAACACGAAGAAAAATTCGTCGGATTTATGCTAGCATGTCACTTAACTGATGCTCAAATTGTAAAATAGCATAATCATTGTCGTCCGACTCTCGCTCGAGCGACACACATGTCGCTACTCTGGCGCTCGAGCAACGGTATTTTTCGAGAAACCTTAGTTCGCGTTTTTCAAGAGTTCTATCCATCCTATACTATCTAAATACATCATATTATAAATACACAATATCCATTACATTTTTGTGGGTGGTTGATCATTATAATACATTCTCATAACATCATTTCAAGATCCAAGAACATATTCAAACACTGAGATTAAACATTTTGATTCTTGAGATCAATCAACCACAATTTTAAAAAAATATCAAATTCAAATTATACAAAACATCAATTTCCTAAATATGATCAGAAAGGTATTTTTTCAATAGCTTTCAAAGGTTTTTGAAGAATAAGGAGGGTTGGACCGGAAGAACATGAAGAGTACAAGAATAATGTGTTATTGATGTCCACGAAAAATAGACAATTCCAGAATATCGGGAGCAGGTGCGAGTGAAACACATTCCAGTGGATCTTGGAGATTGTAAGAGTATTACATTTAGGGCCGACCCACTTAGTTGACCTAAGTTGCTACTATATATACTTGGCCCCTTTTTGACATGTATTATCATAATACATACAAATGGTTTGTGCCTCCCTTTTGGTGAGATTTCAGCTACTTCTCTGTGATTCCTTGCTGTCTCCTTCGTGCGGTTCCTTTGTGCGACCTTTCACCTGACCTCTGCAAGCATCTTAGCCAGAGCTTAGGTGTCGAACTTGCCAATGTTTTGCTCAATCATTCTCCGCTTCACTACTGCTTCGGTTGCCTCTTTCGCGAATGCCTTCCGTGTGATTTGTTGGCAGTTTCCTTAGTGGTTTTGAGTGAGATTCTTGGTTCCTTCTTGTGGAGCTACTTTATATGTTATTGGCTTATTTATCTAAGTCATGGTCAATCCATTTTGTTGCCAATCTTTGTAATATTGGAAAGGGGAAGTGTTTATCTTTAATTCTTAGTTTTAATTCCATTGCTATTAATTTATTTGGAACTCACTTAGGGTCCGTTTGATTGCGAAGGTGGAAAATGGGTGGAAAGAAAATGAATTCAAGGGAATTGAATTG
>CAIGRP010009008.1:0-18162 GCA_903798385.1 Fraxinus cuspidata | reverse complement strand
CAATTTCATTCAATCAAACATATGGATCAAGGTATGCTTCCGCTATATTCTTCTCTTAGATTTCAAAATGGAGTTTAATATATGCATGTGATTATGTGATTAGGGTTTCATAAATGATTATGTTGATAATCCCTTTTCACAAAATTTCTATCACTTGTAGCCATTAGTCTTTTTGAATTTGGATATATTTGGAATCGTGATTTTCATCTCCATTTTATTTCTAGGATGATGGTAATAAACTCTTGGCATCTTTTTGGTGTAAAAACTACATTCTTTATATTGAAAATGTCTTTAAACACTTAGCTTCTTTTTGGTGTAAAAACTAGATTCTTTTATGTGATCATCATTCAAAATGTCTTTTAATTCTTATTGAACTATAAAAATCATGGAAGCAAAGAGAACAAAACTATATGAAGGTTGTGTTGATTTGGTTTTTAATACATCCTAGCAAGGCAATAATCCAACTGCACAGGAGAAAATATGGATGCATGCATGACTTTGAGGTGTCTTTTAAGTCTTCTTCTCTTCATTATCTTTGAGATTTTTTGGATATGGTACAGGATAGCATGGGAGCCCAGGTCCACATGCGTGCATTTAGGTGAGGTTTTCCTTTTATTACTCAAGTTTTTAATGGAAAAAACTTGTTTAGTTTTGGTTTTGCATTCTTTCATTTTGTTTGTCATGTATTCATATTCACAAATCACAATCAATGCCTAAAAGGACTCAATTGGACATGGTCCAATTGATTGGCTTAATGCATAGTTTGTGTGGTCCAATTTAATTTATGGTTTTATCTTGTCTCTGCCTATTCATGATTTCGGTCTATTGGACAAGTATCATCATGAGTGATTATCAAAATGCCTTTTCGGGTGTTATTAATAAGAGGAACTACCTTTCTCCACTCATCGGGCCCCTGTAAATGAATGTGTCATTACAGATCCTTGCTGAGCTTTAAGCTAAATGTAGAGCTTTAACTATACATTCAAGTTTAAGGCTATAAAATTGCTTTTGCTGGTGTTATTAGTAATAGGGAACTCCCTTTCTCCGCTCATCCGGCCCATGAATATGAATGTATATCCTTACATATCCTTGCTGAGCTTTAAGCTAAATGTAGAGCTCTAACCATTTTTACGTTCAGGTTTAAGGCCTAATTGAACTGCCACTATTACCTGACAATTTCTGAGTGATTCTACTGTTGCTATATGCTTCCTAATTTGAAATTAGTTCTTCTATATCTGTCAAGGGTGCTGTGCAACACATCATACTCTTGATGGGTTGAATTTAACGCCTTGCAGAGTTCTCAATCGTTGCCAAACTATAAAGAAATCATGTGACTCTCCCACCCTCGTCCCACTACAGAAAATTGATAAATTCAAAGTATGAGTTGACAGTACTGTCTATAAGGAAAGGTGATTTTAATAACAAATAGAGATTGGTTTTTTACTTTGTAGTATGTCACTGTCGCCTAATTAATGTATTTCCCAGACAATACATTGAATAATCTTTGTACAACAGATCAGTGGTACCAGTGGGGATTGCTGATATTAAAGTTCACTTGGTCAGCTATTTGTTAAAATTGAGTTTCACGTTATACGTAACAAATGTTAATCTAAAGAGAGAATAGTTTATTCTTAGACTGCCAATGCTGAGAGCCTGAGACTGATCTTTGGAGATCTGAAAAGGAATTGATGTAATCTCAAGGACTTAAAAATATAAAAAGAAAACACAGGTGGGCAGGGGTCAGTTTGTGACCCTGATCACCCCACTTAAATATTTTGGAGGTTATTTGGTTTGGATTGAGCGAGATTCATCCCAGTTTGACTTTTAACAAAATCTACCATGGAGAAAAGCTTATTATTATAACGTGTCTTAGGATGGAACATAGATGCTAACCTATCAACTAAAACCTCTTGAGCCTGTTCCCATGTTTAGTATTGTGCCTAAATCATTAGAAGAAATTTATTGCTGGAATAAATTTATATTTTTTCTTGTGCCCCTAGTCAGGTAACTTTTGCGAAGATGTTAATTTTTTGCCACCAATATTGTTATTAATGTTTTTTATTGTTTCTCAAGCTGACTTATTAAGTCTTGAGAATGCCAAAACTTGTAACTCAAGTAAGAATTCATCCTGATTTATGTTTATTAGTCAAGTCGAATATATTTTATATCATCCTGTTGCTTCTGCTTCTCTCTTACTGTCAAAATGAAATAATTTTGCTTATTTGTATATTATTGTCGTAAATTCTTTGATTTGCTATGCTTATACAATATGTCATCGTGGCTATTTCCATTTACACAAGTTAATGTTAGTTGAATTATATTAGAGCTTCTAATAAATGATTTTACCATTTAAGGAATAATCCTGGAACAAAATTTCATTCTACGAAAGAACTAATTTACAGAATTGCGTAGTTCAGAATTCATACAAGCATCAGAATTCATACAAGCACAAGATAATTTCCTTCTGAACTATGAGCGTAAAGTATGTCAATTTATTCTTTTTGCATTTTGCCTATTCTAAAGCTTATGACTTGGATAAATTTAATGTCAAACAGGATAATGCTCAACCTTCACTTGGTACATGTGCAGCTGAAATAGTTTCCAATGCTTTGTCTTTCTATCATACTTTTGAAGAAAATATGCTATTATCACCACCAGAATGTTACTATTTCCGCTTCTCATTCGGGATTGAAGGCTATGAGTTTGATTTTGATTCATGGCTAGATATGACGTGATTGTCATCGTCTACTTATTGTAGGTCAGCTTATTGTCTTTCTAAATGACTCTCAAAATCATTACTGTTAAGACCTTGTTGAGACAACAATTGTATCCATGCTACACGACTCTAAAGGAAAGTGATGATCAAGAACTATTGCTGGTAATGTAAAATTCTATGCGGATCTCTATATGCATTTTGCAAACAGAAATGTAGTTTATCTAATGATTCATGAGCTACTTTTCGTTGCTTTTAATATTTTCAGTTATTTCTAGTTATGGGTTGTTGCCAACAATAAATTTTCCGTACCAGGAAATCTTGTCCATCTTGGGATCCAGGACCAAGGTGTTGAAGATATCATAAATTCAAAATTTGAGATCTCAATGAATCGAGAGCCTCGTGGTAAGAAAATGGCATCTTTTTTTACCGTTGTACTATGATTTTTAACGGGCAAGCACTCAAAAAGGCTTGTCAATTTCTCGAGTTTGTTAGTTTTGCTCAGTGTTCTAAAAAGCGGTGTCTAGACTCGAAGCGGGTGCAAAATGCCCCGCCTCACACTTTTTAGAATAGACAAACGCAGTTACTGCTGAATGGCCCAGCATTGGATGTCATCTCATCAACTTACATCAGTATTTAAGGCAGCAGGAACAGAGCAAGGCGGTCCTTCCTCACAGGAAAGAAACAGCACCAAAGGCGAAGCTCAAGTTTGGGTCCCCACTAAATTAAATTTCGTTTTTCTCCCTATTTTTATCAGTCACACATTTTTCAATAAAATAATATTACACGTAAAACTAAATTTTTTTCCTTTTTTACCGCACATTTTCTAAAAAATTACTTTTCTCGAAAAATGGAGTCCAACCAGAGGCTATCATTTACTAATCTGTCTTTAGCCCCATCCAGAAGCAGAGAGAGTACAAGGTATCTAGAGCCAATGATCGGCGCTGGAGTTTAATTCTCTTTTGGGTTCATTGTAAGTGTCAAGTTTTCGGTGAAAAGAATGAATCTGTCCCACACGTGAGAGAGCATGTAGCTTAAACTCAAGCCATTCAGTGAAGTGACTTGACTATTCTTGCAAGGAATGAAGATTAGCAGATTGGGTGTTGTCAGTAGACCATTCTGTGTGCATTAGATACAATTGAGTTCAATCTCATTAGGTGACTTTATAAAGTAAGAATTTTATGTTATCAGATGTTTGTCGCGCAGGGCAATAATAGGTGAGATTAAAGCCTTATTTGATTTAGCTAAAAATTAAATTTTGATATAAGTTGATAAATTGTATATTTAAAAAGTTTTTAAAAAATGATTCATCTCATGAGATGTATAATTGAAAATAAGTTTGAGAAAAATGAATTTTAAAAAATAAAATCAAAAACAGGGACTAAGTATTCAAACACAGGTTAACCCAGAATTTGTTTTGCCCCAAAGGCCGGGGTTTATTAAATTTGCCCTCGCCCTCGTTGAAGCTCAAACTTGAGACACTTCCCTTCCTCATACTACACTTGTTTATTGTACCAACTATTAGAAATTACAAGTAACAAAATGCTCTAACCAATGGAGGCAACTTCGCGTCTCACTTGATTACTCGAGTATATGTTTGAATTAACGGTCTTGAAATAAAAAAATTAATAAAATAATTTCTGCTCTCTTGAGTTAGAGTTCAAATTCAAACTCAAATTAGCATAAAATTCATTTTTAATCACATTTTTATAGAATTTATAATTTTAATTAATATTTTACTAACATATTTCATCAACTTTTATCAAAATCTACTAAAAATAAAAAAATAAAAAAAAATCAAATTTTAGTCAAACAAAACAGGGACCTACCCTTTCAAGATTTTCAATCTCCTTCGTCCATTTATTAATTAAGCCCATGATTGAGTCACATTCTCATTTTTCTACTCATTTTAACTCATACATTCTTTAATAAAATAATATTTTTCATCATATCAATAATTTTTTCTTCTTTTTTCAACCACATATTCTCCATCACATAAAAAAAATGTATTCTCTCCTAAAAATGTTCGTCAAACACACTTTAAGAACGAAAACAAGGAGAATGAGAGAAAAAACGATGAATTAGAAAATAGAAATTCACTAACAGTTAGAAAAAGTAGATAAAATCAAATCATAATTCATAACCATAAGGCACCAGCTTGCTTCAATAGAGGAGTCAACTCTCCTGTAATATGAGTAGTCATGATCCTCTCCAGCCCTCCAAACCAGCGGCCTCCGATGAAGACCGCCGGAAACTGAATCGAACCCTCTTTCCCATCCCCGGCATCAATCCCCTCGAGCTCAACGACAACTTCATTCTCGTCTACCTCATCAACCTCGTACACTGCTGGATTCACACCTAAAGCTTGTAACAAACGCTTAACTACATGGCTCAAGCAGCAACCTTTTCTGCCAAACACAATCACTGCATTATCCTTAACCATGTTCTTCAAATCACCGATATCGTAAAGTGATGATGCATTTTCTTTGATTCCTTCAACGTTGTTGGGATTGGGATTCCTTAGGGTTTGTGGGTTTTGTTGGAGTAGCAAGTTTCTGTATAGAATCGGTTCTTGCATGGTTTTGCACTTAATTTCTTGTATGATATAATGATGATATGTATCGATTTCTGTGTGTCGTGTATATATATAGACTGGAGGTGAGGTGAGGTGAGGTGAGGTGAGGTGGGGTGGGGCTGCGGGGGGGTGGGGATGGGAGAGAGAGAGAGAGAGAGAGGAGAGAGAGAGTCCGGCCGTCAACGAAATTACGATTTCTCAACTCTCACGCGGTGCAAATGGTGGGATTTTTTTATGTCACCACCACCCTGTGGTCCACTAAAATCAGCCCCCTTCTTGTGGAATAATAATTTCCTTTTTTTTATAAAGATTAAAGTTATTATTATTATTATTTTTTGCTGTAAAAAATAAATAATTTACTTGTTAAGAAATTAGGGTAAATGTAACATGGATCATTAACAATTGTGGCACCCATGGTCCCCAACCTATCCTTCATTGTGGTGATACCGTCGCTATTTTACAATTGTAATATTTGTGTCCCAAACTAATCATTTATTTTAGGTTCACATGTTCTAGCCCGGTTTCCTGTCCTCAATGGATAGGATAATGTGATAAGGGAACCTAACGTATGGTTCTTTCGATTTCAGAAAACCATATGAGTAAAATTTTCTTGTCACATCAATAATTGAAAGTTTTTGCCGTATCCACTACAGCAGGTGAACAATTTCATCAAATGTTCATGTCATACTTAAGTGATGTCGAGATTAGTTGAAGCAAAAGGGTATGTTTCATAAACAACGAAAAATGTACCCTAATTTAGATTTTTGAACGAAAACTTGAAGCCATTAAAAAAAATAAAAAATAAAAACTTTTTGGACAATTTTATTGTTACACTATGAAATCACTTTAGTGTTGTGTAGATAATTAACGTTCAAATCACGCTTTCTGTCTACAATTTTATAAGGTCAGGAACGTGAATACCACACTTATAAGAACTAAATCAGGATTTCAATTATTTTGTCTCAAAATTGTTTCTACCTTCAGTACACTCGTTTTACCAAATGAGGAAGAAATGCACATCTTTTAACATGTAAAAGAGGGATCTTCAACAAAACGCAATGTATGTAAGTGATTAATTAATATTCTTAGTGTTCTTCTTTTACATTTGTTAGTCAAAAAAGATGTTACATGAAATATTTATGGTCTATAAAAGATTAGTTAGGCCCTGTTTGATATCCCCAATTTTCCATGTAACTTGGAAATCATTTTTCATTTTCCATATTTTACATGATTTGATAGGAAGATCCTGACCAATTTTCCTTTGAATTGGTTTTCCATCACTTTGGTGGGAAAATTGTTTTCCAGTTTTTTATTCTTTTTATTTTTTTACAATGGAAATACATTCTATTACAATTGTAACAAATTTTATCCATTTAATGGACAATTTTCACGTGAAAATTTTTACTAATCAAACATAATTAATTGACAATTTCCAAAAAAAAATTCTCGATAATTCAATTTCCTAGAATTTATTTTCTTTCCATCCAAATTACACTTATGCAATTAAACAGACCATTCTAGAATGACCGAATTCAAACAATAACTACGTGGACCCCATAGGCATGATAAACAAATTATAATTTATTTTGGCTCGTTTCTTCCATAAATGCCCTTGCATACATTATCCTTAACATCACTCAATTTGTCTTTATTTCTATAGTTTCACGTGTGTTATAAAACAAATAATTTATTTACCATAAGCGTAAGAAAGTAAAAACAAGAGAAAACATGTGAGTTAGAAATAATTATTTTATAAAAAAATAAAATAATTTTTTTTTTTTTGGAAATGATCAAAACTTATCAATTTGATGGATTGAGAGTACGATCAAAATTATACTAAATTGGTTTTGAATGAATTTCACATCATTAAAAATAAGTCATTGTTTGGTGGAGATTAAAATTAAAATTTTAATAGATATTTTTTGAAATGTTTGATTAAAACGTTATGGAGCCCATATAATATGTGATTAATATTGATTGTTTGATTTTGACTTAAATTAAAATCTGATTTAAATCAATTGCAAACAAGGGCTAAATATCCAAAAAAACGAACAAACAATTATTTTTTTAGCTCCTGTTTGAACTACATTAAAATTTTTATTCTCATTCTTCTACTCATTTTCAATAATATTTTCTATCACATCAATAATTTTTAATTCTTTTTCAACAACACATTCTCCATCAATCTAATATTCCAAAATACATTTTTCAAAAATAACGTGGCTCAAACACATAATCTCCCATAAACAGTGCTATTAAAAAAATAAAAATAAAAAACCCCTCCAAATGGGCTGTCTTTATTGACTAGACAAAACGAAAAGGGCCGGTTCCGGGCGTTGCACAATGGACGTCAGCTAAACGACAACATTGGCATAATCAGACGTCATGTGCCGTTTGGTGTGACGTCAAGAATATGGGCCCACCACGTGGCATTGATAATGAATGAGATAATTATCCGGTGTGGTAGGTGTGGCGTGACCTCAATGGTGCTACGTACGTTACGCGGCCAATCTTGTTTGTTTTAGTGGCTCTAGTATTTTCTTAGCTCCCCGTCGATATATTTTTAGCACACATATTGTATGAAATAAAATTTGGACACAGCGTCAACTCAGGTTTTTTTTTTGCTTTTCACTTAGATGAGTTGAAGTCCCCAAGGGGTCGTGGATTTTTTCTACCAATTGGGCAGTCGAGTGGTCTCAATTGGAGATGGTATTGCACAACTCATTATTCGGGTCACGATTACATCAAAATTTCAAGATTTTTTTTTCAGTTTTGCTACATGTACATTAATTTTGATATCATAGATGACATTATTTGACATGACAACACTTCGAGCCATTGATTTTAACAATACTTGTTCAAGTCAATGGCAAAATTTTTCACATATCACACAATATCATCCAAGTATGTACGACTAGCATAATTCTAATTTTTTCTGCATGTAACAAATATCGCTAATGTGACATGCTTAGTAAAATCAACTCAAATTATTATAAACTAAAGATATTTAGAGAACGTAGTTTTCATTAAACCCACGTGTGGTGCTTACATATCAAGCATAAACTTTATCTTATAACCATTGAATATGAGCATCTTGCGTGTCCCATTCTTGTATTAAACTCCAATAATAGAAAGAAAAAAAAAAATTCCACTTTCGTGTTCCATTATATTTATGCTTAATTAGGCTAAAAAACCAATGAAATAAGCATACTAGTAAAATTTTGTGGCACGTTATCTATTAAAATGAAGAAGAAGAAAACTCTCTCCAACCCATTTACATATTACTTGGGTTGAACTAATCCACGTTGATCACTCGTTCAATTTCCAACAAAACTATCAAGAATTCTCAATGACCACTCACTCAATTTGTTAAATAAATAATTTTCTAAGGACTATTAAGTCGAATAAAGAAGAATGAATGAACTTAAGTGAGACATGTGAAGTATATGTATTAGAAAGTTGGGGGTAAGTATGATATCAATTAGTGATTTGAGAATGCTCGGTTTAATCCATTACGTAAGCATATAGCACTTGGTTTTTACTTGCTTTCGTCCTATTTAATGAAAACTACTTCCTCTTTGTATCTTATAGCCTGAATGAGCCCCATTTTATATGTAAAATGCATTTTGAATTAGTAGATTGATGAAAAATATATGATTGAAAAGTTTTAAATTTACGTGTAATATTATTTTATTGAAAAATATACTTTGAAAAAATAGAAATCAAACGAGGGCTTAAATTTATAGCATGGAATAACATGGGAAGCAAAAGAGGTTACTTCTATAAATAATTTATGAATTTTACCAAATGGAGACTAAGATTTAAAAAAAATAAAAATAAAACAACTTTGTATAATTAAAAGGGTTCGCACATCTCACGCTTGATTAAAAATCGTACTAAATAAACTAACTTCCAACGCGTCTTGTACTTTCTGCTCGAAACGTGTTAAATGTAGCATTTTAAAGCTGGACCACTAGATGAACACATGCATGATGTCACATTTATTCAATTCAAATATAATTTCCAGAAAATAAAAAAAAATGCGAAATAAATGATTTTTCTATAAAATTATATCTTTATCATTTTATTTCACAAGTTTACATATTTATTTATCAATAGCATCGTGTTAAAATAACAAATCAAGTCAGACTGAAGATCACTGAAAGAATGCAGAAGGCATCTTGAAGGAAGGATAATCTACAGTTCATACAGTACCCTGCATTAAAGTATTTAGGTAGGTGTATTCAATTGAAATTTTTAAGAAATTTGATGTACTTTTTTCAAGTGACGATATGTGAATTTCGTGAATTTATTAGAGATTTGTATAAGATTAGTGAAAGTCTTTTGTAAACTTATAAATTTTCATTTTAAAACTTTTAGAAAACTTTCATTTCAAATTGAACTTACGTAGATCTTGCAATATTGTAAAATTATCACATATAATTCTCACAGTTCCCCTTCTCCTTCCTTTTCTTCCATATAATAAAAATAATATATTAAAAAAGAATAAAAATTTAAGATCTTAATTAAATAAATAATAATAATTATATATATATAATAAATTTAATGTTCAATATTATTAATATAATATACATTCAAAGAATAGATTAAAAATATATATTTATATTTAATTATAATTTAGTCTATATAAAATTTTATAATTTAATTAAAAATATATATTTTTTAGAAAAAATTAAATGAAAAAAGGAAAAAAATTTATAAAAACATAGTTTAATTTTTTCCATAGAAAATAGAAATAAACAATAAGAGAAAAATAGAAACTAATACAATTAATAAAAATAAATAAATTTTAACTATAACTCTAATGTTCGTAGAATGAAAAATGAAAGAGGAATATTAAAAAAATACATATTAATTTTTTTATTTTTATTTTTTGTGAAAGTCCCCCAAATTTTGTGATTAATATAAACAAATTTTGAAATTTTATTTCAGTACTTTCTACTTAAAAAGTTAGCACCATGTAAACTTTTATAAAAGTCTCTAGAAGTCATAAGAATTTGAATACCCCAAAATTTATAGAAACTTGTGAAAAGTTTTAATTGAATATACTGTGACTTTCAAAGCCTTTTTAAAAATTTATAAAAATCTCAATTGAATATACCACTCTTAGTTTCGAACAAAAACATCATAGAATACTCAGAAAGACAAGAAAAATTGAGACGAGGCTCGAAGTATCAAGAACATTGCAAAAGATTTGCCTTTTTAAGGAACTATTTTCACAGTTCCATGTACAAGAAACAGAGAGCGCCTTTTAACCAGGGCGGAAAAACTAAAAAAAAAAGTTCATCCATCTTTACTTGCATTATTACTTCCTCTCAGGCTCCAAATTCATATTTTGAAGGTTCAGTAAGAGATTATCAGAATTTAAGAAGACCTTGTTGTTTGAATTTGCAATGGTATGTGAAATTTCCCGAGATGCTTCGATCCTCCTCAGTGTGATAAATGCTGGATTGTTGGCAATGGCTTCACCAATGAGCTGAGCACTCTTGGCCTCACCCTGGTAGCCAAAGAGAGAAGTTTGTAATTGAGTTCAACAACAATTTCCAATCCGAAATCAATGGAAATCTGTGGTCGAGAACAAAAACTAGAACTGCCTTCTATCGTAACAGTTTTTGCTTGACCATGTTGGGCTATCAGTGTAACAGTAGGCACCAAAAAAAACCACAAAAAATGAAATAAATACATCTCACTTGTAGTGATGAACGACCATGAAATTACCCTTGGACAAGGTAGTGATGAAATGATAGAAAATTAAATTGCATAAAGATCGGAGTTGAAGCATGGATTGTTACCTGTGCTCTAATGATAGCACTTCGTTTGTCTTGCTCAGCTTTTTCCACCACAAACTTGGCTCTCTCTGCCTCTTGAGCAGCTACCTGTTTAGCTTCAATTGCAGCAGTAAATTCTCTCCCAAAAGTCAGGCTTGTTATGGACACATCATCCAATGCAATGTTGAAGTAGGCAGCTCTCTCTGTCAGTATTTTCCTTATTTCCCGACTGACAGCCTACATAAACACAATTAATGTGAATAAATTATATAACAGCAGACCAGTTCATCCAGAGTTCACCACCAAAACAATTGAATGAACCATTTTCAATTCGATCTAATGCCACAGACCGTGAAGTGAGATTATAACACCTTTTCATATGCCTCACTAAAATTTTGTTTTTCCTCTTACTCAAGTTTACCTCCAAAAGCGTGTGCCCGAACCATCTCATCGGTATTCCCTGTCTTCTACATGTACTCTTCCATTGCACAGGAGTAATTATTTCATTTCATGGTTACTCGATTATCAAATATCCACTTCTGAGACAAGCAAGTCAATATTTTTTCACATGTCCAACATTACTTGCAAATTTTTTGGTCATAGAGATTTTGTGATGGCTACATTGAATACCAATGTCATGGTATCTTCTTCCTATAGCCAAGCTGCCTATAATTATAGGGGTAACATTATGCCTATGTTTGGCCCCCATTATCTCAAAAACTCATTTTTCCAAAATTCATTTTCAACCACATATTCTTCCGTAAAATAATATTATATGTAAATCGAAAACTTTTTTCTTTTTAACCATACATTATCCAAAACAACCACTATTCTAAAATACATTTTTTTCCAAAATTACATTTTAATGGAGCCCAAACAAGGGCTATATATCCAACTTTAGTCAAAAGATTGTTTGATTCTATAATGAAGTACAGGAACAGTGACTAAAGTTGCCTCTTCATTCAATATTATTATCTTTAATGCTCCAATTCGTGATTTCATCTCAAACATTTATTAGAATAAAATCCATTCGATGGAACTTATCATTCACTTATTCAGAATAATTTCCTAACTGAATGAACATTGGCTAAACCCAGTGTTATAACATTACCTTTTAACTGTTTATTCTTACTAATCATGACCTCAAAAAGAAATATTAATAGTCCAAGAATAGATAGCAATTTACCTCTCTCTGAGTGATAAGCTGACTAGCGTTATACTGGGCAACAACAGTTTTCAAAGTTTCATGAATAATTGAAGGCAGGACTCTGTCATTGTAGTTTTCACCGAGGGTTCGGTATATGGTGGGTAATTGGTCGGGAACTGGACGAGTGAGAACCCGAAGACCGATTTTTACCTGCACAAATAAAGAACAAACCCAAGTATTGGGGCTTTTCATAGGCAAAAAAAAAAAAAAAAGTTCCATTCATAAACAAAAAAGCACTTGCATACACAAACACGTTGATCTTTACTTTGAAAACCAGATATATACTAACTTCTATTTACCACAATATCATCAAAGTAAATAATTAACAAAATGATGATCTTTGCCTCGCAAACAAATGAAAGGGAAAAAGTTGGATGACTCATTTGGACGCTGACACATGCATTTTTTCACAGAATCCTACCCTAGGTCAGTGTTAGACAGACTACTAAAACAAGCGAGATACTGCGAAGGCATCCCATGATGCCACGGCACGTCCTTAATGAATTGCAGGAGAGAGACTTTTAATGCTTAGAACTCCAAGTTGCATGTCTACTAGGTGAAGAAGAATTTGGCCCATCAATAAACCCCTCACAATTGTACAAATGTGAATGAGTGGCTTCACAACTCAAAATATGATAGACAGACACCTGATAAGAAAATTATTAACAGTAAATAGATGATATTCAGTCAACTTAAGCATTTGTTTATTCAATAGGACTACTTATTAGTGGGTATCAAGTAAAAAAATAATGTTTCGATTACAAAATTTCATGTGGAGAAACAGGTATTTCAGATTAAATCACTAATGATGGGGATATGGGGACCTATCTGCTTTTATCATGTCTTGTAGTAAAAGATTTGAATTAGGAGGACAGTGAACATATATTTCAAGTAGCATTCGGATGAGAAACAAAATTCTTGGATCATGACCTTGCAAAGTGGTGGTGGTGGTGGGTGGGTTGGGGGGGGGGGTGTTCTCCAAACCTCAAAACAGATTTGCGTGCAATTGTGTGTTGGAGGAGAAGGGTGGGGGCTTACCATCTGAAGGTCACGACTACCAGAAGTGCTCTCCACTAGATTTGGTCGTGCACGAACATCATAAATGATTGGCCTCTCAAACCATGGGATCATCAAGTGTGTTCCTTCTGGATAAACCTATACATCCAACATGAAAATAAATGTAATGACAAATTTCTTATCATAAGATGGAATATATAAAAGAAGATTGAAGCTCTAGATTCATGGTAAAAGTGCACATACAGAAAGCTATATGTGACCGAACAAATCCATATGCAGATAGTAAGAATATATGAAAGTTTGAGGAACGTGTTTACATAGAGAATGTACCACAGAATTGGGGCACCATTTACCCATTACTGGTGACAAATCGTGGAAATGCTAAGGATAAAGTAGACTTATTTTCTTAGTTTCAACATTTACACCAGGACAAAGGAATGCATGACAAAGTAATCCAAATCCTACCCACTTCTCCCATACTAATACAATTTGGAATTCAGAAATCACACATTGTTCTTTAATCAACTTAAGGTTAGAACTGCAGGATGAATCAAAAGTAATATAAAGAATGAATTGCAAGATTTTATCAAACTGTGACATACCCAGGAAAATATGTTTCATAATGGTCATGTCAATTGTCCAAAAAAAAATCTCCCCTCTCTAGATGCAAATAAATCAGAGGAAAGTCGCATATCATGTTCCACTTCTTTGACATGAATGCTTTTTCCGCATAACATTAAATCATTAATAAAATGCATTTAAAGAAGGCGATTACTCCACCGTTGGAATCCTCTTGCACCTTTGAACTCAAGGTGATAAGATGCAGTTAATTGCATTGCAACACAAGATGACAAGCTAGAAGAGAGATTATTAAGCTGAACTACATCACATTCTAATATTTTTTATTATTAAATCCATTAAACGCAGAGACTTTAGTAGCATGGGCAAAAGGGAGGCAGTCTTTCCAGAAAGAGGTGTTGCATACAAACCCTGAGCTGGAGAGCTCACAACATAAAACTTTATAAAGAGAGCTAGAAGCACAAACACCCAAGATTTTGGTCGGCATAATGGTTCATGTTAACCAAGAAAAGACTACACAAGGAGACTGGACATCTAGCCTTTTAACAACATTAAATTTTACAAGCAAAAACAGTAACAAGCTACCAATGTCTTAGATGACATAAACAGTCAATTGAGCAGATAGAGAGAAAAATACAACTAGGTATTGAAACTAATTTAAAACATTACCAACATTCAAAGAAACAATTAAAGGTCAAGTCTGCTCTTAGAAATTGTGTGTAAGAAAAGACCTTATCTTTGATACCAACAATACGGTTGAAAACAACAGCTCGGTGCCCTCCCTCAACATTGTATAGACTGTTGGAAACTCCATACACGCCAATCCCAGCGATGACTCCCAATTTAATTAAAGCAGATGCAGCACCTCCGCCAGGCATCTTGGGAACCTTGATATTGTTCAGATTCATGTTCTGAACTTCTGCACGATAGCAACTTACAGTACTAACCAATCAAATATTATGCTTTACAAAAAAGGTTGATTCTTAAAAAAAAACTTCCGGTCAATTTTAAAATAATCAAATGTATTGTATACAAATGACAAAGCATAACATGTCAAATTCCGATGAATATTGAGTTAAATATAATTGAAATACTGCTGTGAAAATTATAAGCCCAAATAGGCCTTCAAACAGGTAACGGAAAAAGTATTTACTTCGAAGATATAAATTTAACAACAATGGAACACATTGCCTATTTTAAAGATAGCATATAAATGGCAAAGTCTGAGCTCTTATATTTCTCTAGAAGAAGATAAGTTATGTGCCTCAAAGAGACTTAACAATATACAACAGCAAAAGGGTCATCTTACTTTCAGAGAAAGAGTGTTTAACAAAAAGGAACTCGTGTGAATTAAGGTGTTCATTACAAGGTAAGGAGACATTGTAACAATGACAATTGACAATTTTTTTCTCCCAAAGAACCATTAACAGTAGACTGAAAGACGTTAAATAAATAAGTTTTTCAGTGCAATATAAACGATAAAAATCAAAAGCCAAATCAATTACACTATGACCAGACCAGATTCTAGTTACGTGCAGGTTAAAAATTTCAAGCATCAAATGACCCAATAACATTTACCAAAAAATACACAATTAAACAATAATCTTTATTTCTTCTCCAGTACTGTGAAATGCAATATGAAACATCACAGCAGATTAATTATCCACAAAACGAGCAACAACCCCCTCACCAACACACAAAGGAGTAGGAGAACAGCTAAGTATTCAAAAGTCAAAACTGTAAAAGAAAAAAGATAAGCAGTCAAACTCTAATATACTGCCGACCCTAATTTCCGTCAGATCAGAAATCAAATTCACAAGTAAAATATCATATACAAACTTTAGACATGCTTCCAACTTAATCGAGCTCCCGCTTATGAACTCACGAACAAATTCATAGGTTCATCTAGGGAGATAAAGAGCAAAACGAGATCGGAGTACCTTTGATGGAAATGGAGATGAGAAATCAAAATTTGGATAAAATGAGAAGTGAAAATAAAGGGGTTTTAGAGACCGAAATGGGGG
Organism: Fraxinus cuspidata; assembly: GCA_903798385.1. Classification (NCBI taxonomy): domain Eukaryota; kingdom Viridiplantae; phylum Streptophyta; class Magnoliopsida; order Lamiales; family Oleaceae; genus Fraxinus; species Fraxinus cuspidata. The sequence continues at coordinate 2,258 of CAIGRP010009008.1, read as the reverse complement.
AAGGGGTTAATCGTTTAGGGCTTTAGGGTATTTTGGAATTTCAATTTTATCTACTCATTTTCAATAATACATTATTTAATTAAATAATATTTTTCATCACATCAATAACTTTTTTTTTAACCACATATTTCTCATCATATCACAAAAAAAAAAAAGCATTCTCTCCTGAAAATAACATCAAACACACTCTTCATATTTATTTTTATTAATTCTTGAAAAATTATATTAATATACTCGATCCCCTTTTTTTTTATAAATAGTTAAATACACATTTTGATTACGTTAAAGATCATTAATTTTTATTCATTATTATATTTATATCATTAACATTTTTTTCATTACAATCTTATTTTCAACATATCATTAACTAAAAATTTGTTCTTAATTATGGTTTTCGTCTTAATATATTGTTAACGTGCTTTTAAAATGAGAGCAAATAGTTAATCCCATTTTTTAGTATTATTTATTTTGCTTATTCAAAAATACAATAGAAAAATGAGTTTTTTTACTTTATCGTAAAGAAAATTTTGTAGAGAAGCGAATAATTTATGTTAATTTGAGGAAAAGAACGTGATAAAAAAAAGTTTGAAACATAAATGTGTAAATGTTATGAACATTTCATACAATTAAGCAGATGTTTAATTATTAAAAACTGTGGTGCGAATATATATATTTAACCTTAATTTTCTTTCTTTCTTTTCGTACATTTATTCCCTTTTATAATTTATAATTTAAAATATATATCCTTATCATTTAAAATCGATAATTGATTTTATTTTTATTAAAGATTGACAATTTTTACGAATTACAAGTTAGTTAATATACGTGTACTGCGCTACTTGTCAAATGTTGCTAATTATTTCAGATTTTATTTAAAGTTATTTTATGGTAACATATATGTTATGCTACGTTACTTTTTTTTTTTTATTCTGTAGACGTAGGAACCTGCAGCCGCTACTCGTGAGTGCGTACTGGGTAAACATCGCTTCATGTGCAGTAGTCTGTAAACCACACATGAAAGATAAACCGCACAAGACAAGCCCGGTGCGATGGGCTCGACCGAGGAAGGGAAAGAAACTATTGTTTCATAAGGATAACATTTTGTGTTACCATATATTACCCTTTATTAAATAAATCATTTCCCAATGATCTTTTATATATTTTTTCAATAGTAGGTACTATTTATTACATGTAACATACGCTAGCAATTTTAGAATCATCACTAATTGGTGAACCGATAGATTCATATGCAACCCATTTGAAAAATATTACCAAAATGGTATTTCTTTTATGTCGTGCTATCACAATCGACTCAATTTCTTTTGAATTATCAAAAGTTCATTACTTTCAAGGGAACACAAGTTACCCCCACCTATAATTGACATATCCTAGCATTAATAAAAATAAAAATAAAAAACAACCACATACACATAAACAAACTACCAATCTAAATCTTAATTTGTTAGATCCGATCACATTAAGATTGAATGAACAATTCAATCTCTAAATACTCAAATGAGCACGCGAAATTCAAATTGACATTCTCAATCAAGCCACCATCATGTGAGAATGTCGACGGATAAATCTCACGCTAGTTAAATATCAAAATATAGATGAACATATAAGAATTTTTGTTACTATTTTTAAAAAGGTTGATATTCTAAAATAAAAACTCAAATTTTAATATAATCAAAGCTAGTAAATATGTACCTAATCCCGTGCACGTGTACGCTGAATGTTTTAAAGGCACACGTTACACTTTGCAACTAAAATTGTGCAGCTTGAATGCGGGAAATATGAGATTGGCAGGATGTTATGACCGATTATGAAATTGTTTAAGAAATTGCAAGACACGATATCGCGATCCAAATGGCCAATGATAAGCAGGGGCGGACCTAACACCCGGCGAGCCTCCGCGATCGCCCATGCTGGATCCGTCGGGAACTTTTTTACTATTATTTTTGACAATAGATAATTTTGTTAGCTTACATAACTGTTATTTCATTTTATTTCAAACACCTCCTTCAGTTTAGTTGGTTATATTTTGAAATTCTTATGAGATGTTTTTGGTTCGATTTCCTAACTTGCAATTCATATATTTTTAATTCTCCAATTTTTACAATTTTACAATTTTTACCAAAATTAATGACAATAGGGAGGGGGGAGTCAAACTCATGACCATCCTTAAAGATTATTGGAATAATTACCATTACGGTACTTGCTGAGTTTGATATTATTGTTAACATAATAATATATAT
>CAIGRP010009006.1:0-15702 GCA_903798385.1 Fraxinus cuspidata | reverse complement strand
TCTTTTGTTTGGTATCAAAATGGTAACAAGGTAATGGTCCATGTATAGTGTTAGTTCATACAAAGAAAGAGTTTTTATTGTCATTGGAAAGATGCACATATCTCAAAATTACTTCATTTATTTTTTGAATATGGGAGCAGAGAAAAGAATAATGATATTCAAGTTTCAAATCATATGAAAAACAATCAATGACTTCTGCACATGCCCCATCATGAGATGAGTTTAGTCTCTTTAGCTATGCTGCTGTCATTAAAATTCAAGTTGAAAAAAGTGCTTATCAATTCAGAGTAAGATTTTTTCATTCATAGTTGAATATTACTACTTTTTTGGGCAGTACACAAATCAATTAATTTTTGTGCTTGTGAATATGAGTTCAGACACAACAGGGATCACATATTATGTCTCCTATACAGAACTTCAGAATATAGAGATTTATAGGCAAATGGGAAGGCAAAGAAGAACCTCAAAATGCAAGGACTTCAATATCTAATTTTGGAGTAACAGGAAAAATGTATAAATACTCAGAGATCTGTCAAAAAACCAACTGACAATGAAACAAAATAATCAACGGTACAACATCCCGAAATAATGTAGAAGTCCTGAAAGAAAAAGGTCAAGTAACAGACGGAATCTATTAACCACATTCGTAAAGAAATCTCGTGACTAACAAATTTTGAGTATTGCTGTTGATCTCAAAAAATGTGTCAATAGAATTTCGACTATCTTCCTTCCACGTAGATGTCACCTACATATTGGAACATCTCGTTAGGAGGCAAATGTCGTCAATCGAGAAATTGACGACCGTTTGCATTTCGACGGTCAAATCAATGGCCAAACGAAAGATAATATGAGTGCAAGAGAAAGGAGATGAGATTTGACTAGGGTTAAGGATTTTATACTTTCAGTGTGAACTGAATTTACACATAAGAATTGAAATGGGTTTTAGTGAAATGGGCCCAAAATCCAAGCCTAAGATGCAATTGATTAATTAAATAGACCCCATCAATTTAATAGTTGATGCCACGTCAGTATATATAAAATCTCCTCTATCTGAGCATGCTACATAATTTATAGGTATAACAAGTGTTACTCTCAGTCACCCAGTTTCTTAAATCTTTTATCTAAATCTGCGATCTCCTTTACCCAAACAAATTAATCAAATGATATACCTCGTGCAGGCCTTGGATTTCAACGAAATTAGACAACTCTCGAGGCTTTCTCCTTGTCAGTCATCAACAAAAGCGCAGCGAAACTTATCACGGCATCGAAAGAATTGGAAAACACTACAGTCGTCTACCTTTGTGAATCAGAGGATTTATAGTTTTGAACACCTCATCCTATATAAACTCCTCGCAGCCATTCTCCTGGTCAATGTACACAAATATGCAAGCATTAGAAAGCAAAATTACCGGATATACTCATGATTTTGAGAAGGAAAACAAAATAGACAGAAATTTATGAAATATCAAGAATGTTGAACAACATGAAGTTACCTCGTCTTGCCACATTCATGAAAACTGATGTTTTATTAGCAAAAATTTCAATTGATGGTTGAGTTTCCTTTCGCCATAGCTACGCTCAGCTATCATTTGCTTTGGAGTGAGAACCGGCATTTCCCCACCTATCAATACAAACCTCGAGTTATTTCAGAAACCAAAAGTTAACATTGGTTTGACTATCAAAAGAAAATATGAAGAAAGGTACTTCAACAATAAATAAAAAGGCTTGATTATAACATTATTGACCGATGACCATGGCCATGAGCACCTAGCACACATTTATTCATATTTATAATAAAATAAGTTCAACAACTCTCCATTATTATTATAACTAGTGTTTATCCAAAAAATAGATAACAACTATCAAATAAAAATTAACAACTTTGCATTTATTCTTTTGTTTGAATTTAACAATCTTATCACTTTCCTCATCACTCTTTTGATCCTCATTATTTCTGTTGGCAAGTTGTGTGACGTTTCTAACGTCCTCCCACAAACTATGTTAGGGTTGAAGGCACAATTGGATTAGAAAAATTGAGAGCTGCTACGAACATTGGTTTGATGAAGAAGCCAACAATGATTTTTCATTCTTGTGAAGATATATCACCTGTGCATATAAGCATTTCAAGTGCTTCCCATACTACATGGGTTGTGTCTAAGCCTATAACAAGTCCGAACGTTCGTCAAACTATTGCAATAATCCAACCATGAATGAGAGAATACGACTTTCACCGGGCAATGAATTCATTTGTTCATTTTGGTATGAATTTTTGATATTGTATTGTTTAGATTTGATGTGATGTATTTGGTGGGACAAGGTCTTCATTGGTGAAATGATCAACCCATTCTTGATCTCATTTATCAATTTTGGTATTAAATTTTTTTGTTTCTGTTGTTTTGTTACGATTTGGTGAGATATATTTGATGGATGAGGATTATTGAGAGATGAGTGTAAAGAAGTTGTCAACATTTACGGATAGTAAAGTGATAGCGGAAGAGAAGACTTGTGGTATGCTGAGTGCTCACAATGACTTTAATACCAAGAAGAAAATATGAAAAAGAAATTTAACAATGAAAAAAAGACTTGATCATAATATTATTGACTAATAACCATAGGTCATGAGCACCTAGCACATATATATTCATATTTATATTAAAATAAGTTCAACAACTCTCCATTATTATTGTAACTAGTGTTTATTCAAAAAATAAATAACTATTAAATAAAATTAATGACTTTTCATTTTTCCTTTAGCTTGAATTTGACAATCTTATCACTCTAAGATTTTATGGTTTCGTTATCATTCTTTTGATCCTCATCGTTTCGGTTGGCAAGCTGTGCGACGTTTCTAACACTACCTTCCTAAGTATTCATTGATTTGGTAAAATTTCACAAGAAGCGGTTGCAAGAGCGCTAGTGGCTTAGCATGGTCACTGCTTTTGGTGGGGAATGGTAAGGAAGTGGCAGAAGACTCTTTTACTTTGAGAGATGTCTCCAGGTCTAGATTGGTGGAAGGAAGAAACACTCAGTATTCCTTTATTATCCTCATTCTCTACTATTATGTCGGAGAGGCAAATACAGGAGCAAAATTGTGTGGAATGTGGTCACTCAACTGTCTTCATGCATAAATGCGGTTAAGAAAATTGAGGAGAACGCTTCTACCTTTAGCTCAAGAGGAGGTAAAAGGAATTGAACTAAATTACAATGTGCGGGAAAATAGGAAAGAAGCATGATCCTTGAATAGAAAATCCATCATTTAAACCTAATATCAATAACTAACAATTACAAAATTGCTCCACATTCTGCTAGTACGAAGTGCGCTTCCTATGACGACTCAGGAAAATCATCACAATTTCACAAACATTGCTAGCTTCATCTTTTGTATGCGAACAAACTGGAGGACTTCCAAACGAAATCAAATTTGCATCCAAGAATTAGTTAAAAACACATGAGAGCATGAAATTTACTGATGGAAGCTCTCATTGAAATTGTGAAGGACCTTTCCAAAATGGATGGAAGTTAAAATAAGCAGGGACGCCCATAAGATTATAGCAAAAAATAAAAAAAGTGGCTGATAAAGTTATTAGGAGCATTGAAGTGCCTCATATTCCCAAGACAGGTGGAAAAGTAGGCAATTCTCAAGGAAAAGACAATTTCTAAACATGTTCAAGTTAGTACTGATCGTGAGATTGAAATTGAATGGTAGGGATTCATTAGCCACAGGCACAAGAAGGAAAGCTAGGAAACCAAAATTATTGGTTTGTTTTGCTTTGGTTTATATTATAATGTTTGGCTTTCTAAAAGTCGGAACTAATAAACTGAAGATCCAAACAGACGAAACCCAACTGAACTTGACAAACTGAATGCATCTATCTGAGAAAAAAGAATGAATCCATCTTGTATATTCATCCCAGCAAGAGTATCAGCAACAATAGCAATTTCTATAATTAAGTTCCCAAGTACGTCGTATATATATCTTTTAGATCCAACTTTGTGTTCCTACCAGTGTCTCAATCCATAATGATGTTATAAACTTATGAAGTAAGTACACAATCTTATTCAGCAAGCTGAAGCGAATCAAGCAAGGACATGGCCCCCAATAGTCTGATGTCAAAAAAGTAACCGGAATTGCTACCTTGCACCGGAACTCTCAACAGCATCAGGATTTAGTAGAGTTCTCCATGCCATGCTTTTTGCTGCAATACCACAATTAACATTCACGAATAATAAAAAATAAGTCTTTTAGAGCATAAGTGAAGTAATTCACAGCGAAATCCTTTCACTGTTAAATGTGAAAGCATATACACAAAAATGTCAGCCGCGTTTGGTTGCATAACTTACAAGGATGCATTTGACAGAGAGCCGCTTTAGTTACTCAGCTGTACGCCATACACATAAAAAATGTTTCACTTTCCGATAAGTGACTCATGAGCAAGAACCCTGTACCGTTGGAGGGTAGGAGATACAAATGCCAATGACTACCAAGATATACATAATAATTAAATCTTTTCATCCCCTGTTTTTTGTTATATTTCCGGACTCAATAACCAGATGATACATGACATTAAGAAACAAGAAATTTCTGTGCACAAGTTCTAAAATGTTGCCTTCTACAATCTTCATATATTAACTAGAACATCTTAGAGTGCTTCAAGACCTCTCCATGAAATGTTTTAAAGTTTAGGATGTTGGATTGATTTTTTATCTTTTTTATTTTTTATAAATGTTGTAGGTTCTCTGTTTTGTATAGGATAAGAATTTTAGGAGAAATTATATTAGATTTTCATTTTGTATATTCCTCTAGCTATCTTGTGTCGATTTACCTAAATTCAATATGTTGCTTTTGTAATCTGTAGTTCACTAACCTTAGTTTAACGAAAACAAGAAATTCATTTAAAAAAAAAAATCATTCTACCTGACTGAGATCTTAGCGTGGTGAGTAATCAAGTTGATGAAAATTAAGTTTCACGTCAACTCGTTTAACACAATAGACAAATTAAAAAAAAAAAAAATGTTTATTTTTGAGAAAATTCTATTCTTCTTGACTAAGGATCGCAAAAGTCCATTCAGCCACTTTGGGTGGGTAAACCGCGATGAAGTGTATAGTTCATCAAAAAAAAGTTTATTTTTGAGAAAATTCTATTCTACTTTTTTATTCTTTTGAGGAGAGTAAAACTGTTATATTTGACTAAGAATCTAGTTCTTGCATCAGTGTTGAATTCTACCAGTAATTTAACAAATTTTTAGCCGTTCTGTGCAAAATATTGAAAAGCAAATTAACCAGAGCAAATTAGAAAAAATGAAAAACAAAATAGAAACTTAAAAATTTTGTAATATTTGATGAAATTAACTAGTGCCTCCCTTCATGTTTACCATCATAGCAGATCCTTGCCAAACAAAATCCTCAGGAAGAAAAAGGTCTAAATCACATTTCTGCTAAATCCACAGGCTGCACCAAATTTTGTGCAGTGCAGTTTCTTGAATATTTCTGTATGTCTAAATCTGCAATCTCCTTTGCCACAGAGCAATTACTGGAGCAATACTCAGAGGATATAGTACTAAGTCCCTCGTACAGACATTGGACTTTCACAAAATTAAAAAACTCTTATCCTTGTCAATCTTCAGGAAAACTGCAATGGATCTTATCAGTGCACAAAACACATTTTAATGCATCATTATTTTCATGCCTTGTGGAGTAAAAATTGAGACTTACCATTGTGAACTCTTCATCCTGCATATAAAATCTTCGATGGAATTTAACTCCTTGCTGGCCGTTCTCCCGGTCAATGTTACCAGATATACTCCTGATTTTGATAAGGTAAGAAGTTAGATAATCAAACAAAAATTTATGCAAAATGTCAAGACTCTCAAACAAATGAAAGGTTTACCTTTTCACAAGCTGCCACTCAACAAACCAAAGCTTTTTAATCAGTGAAAATGGCAATGAATGGTCCCTCAACCATGACCACAAGCCTCGAGTTTTCATGCCAATCAAAATGCAACATTGATTTGACATTCTTCCTTTACAGAATCTCCTGTTCTTGTTTGTGAGGAGAATAAACACGCTGCTTGAGTAAAAATGCCACTTATTTGTGACTCTCATTCGCTGTTATTATGTTTTACAGGCTAACACTGGAGTTTAGGTACAGAGACTCAACGGCCTTCAAGCATAAATGTGGTTGAGAAAATTGAGAAGAACGCTTTTATCTCTAGTTAAATGTTTCGTTGGCCACTAAACTTTGCACTTCGTTACTACTTACTCACCCAACTTCACAAAGCTTCCCAGTGGCCACTGAACTTAAGTCCGTTGCACTCCATCAGTCATTGAGGGATTCCGTCTCTGGTTATGCCTACGTGGGAGACATAATAATGACATGGCCGTTAAAATTGTTCAAATGTTAAGTCAAATACACACATGGACTCTAGCTCAGCCAAACACATCGCAAGATCGGTGCTGCTCCTCTCACATGACGTGACCGTCACACTCGGTGAAGCAGCATCACTGCACGTAGCGGCACCTCATCGAGGGCAGCACCAGTTGCGTGTAAGTTTTTTTTACTGATACGATCTGCTGTAAGGGTTTTGCATTGTAGATGATTTGTTGGTGGATGGTTTTTTGATTATATATGTTGGTTGTGGTGGCGGTGGTGTTGGCGCAGGTGCTGCAGTTGGTGGTGGTGGTGGTTCTGTTGATGGTTTCAGGTGGTGGTGGTTTTTTCAAATGTTGAGGTGGCGTTCTAGCAGGTAATAGCGGTGGTTGTGGTGGTTTTGGCGACCGCGGAGCTGGCGGGGGTGCTACCGTTGATGGTGGTGATGGTTCCAGTGGTTGTTTCAGGTGGTGAGGTGGCGTTCTAGGTGCAATTGGATTTTGAGTGATTGTGACCAATACATTGATTAATTTGTGATCAATAAATAATATGTGACCTAAAAATAGTGATTGCGACTCATAACTTATTAAGTTGTGATCGAAAAATAACTCGTGATCATTTAATTTGATAATTTGTGACTTATGAAATTTGTGATTTGTTAGCCTAGAAAAATTTTGATTGGTGAAAGATTAATAAATTGTGACTATAAAATTTTCGATTTGTGATCGAAAAATAATTTATGACCAATTAATCCAATAATTTGTGACCAAAAAACCTAAATATATACTATTAATAAAATATAGTTTTATAATTATTTCATAAATAACATTTTATTTATATCTGATTTTTGAGGTTTCAAACCTTGTTTCTTAATTTTGAAATGAATTATACTTACAGGGTGTCTTCAACTAAAATTTTGATAGATTTTAAGAGATTATTATTTCTAATAAATTTCGTGAATGTGAATAAATTTTCATAAATTTTATAATAAAATATGGTGAAATTTCAAAAGATTTGGTTACACGTATTTTTAAGCTTGAAATCAATTCAACGCTTTTAAAATTCCTCTACTAATGAAATTTTTGTAAATTCATTAGTTATCGGGAAACCTAAATTTTAAAGGATTTCATTAAATTTAATTAAAATCTCAATTGGGGTAAATTTTAATGGATTTTATTAAAATCTCGACAGAGGATACTTAAATATAGAAGAATTTTTAAAATCTTATCACAATCTCAATTGAGGTTATATATGAAATTTTCTCTCAATAAAATCCTATAATTGAAAACACCTAGATTTGATGGTTTTCAGTAAAATCTCAACAAATACACGTGAACTATAGACCCCCACCCGCACCCGCCTCCGCCTCCCTCTCTCACTCTCCAGACATAAGCCGTATTTCTCTCTCTCTCCGTCCTTATCTCTCACAGACACGCCATTAGGATCAGCGGAATTCCATTTAATGCAAAATCTACACCCAAACCCAGGATCCAAATCTAACCAAATTACATAGATCTGATCCATCACCATTTCCAATTTTCTCATTCCAACCTCACACTCTTTTTTTCCTCCAATCAATCAATTCCAAAATTAGTTTTATCACAATCTTTCACATTTTTGCGCTCAATTTTTCGGCATTGTAATCTTTTTCTGTCTACATATTAATAACTTCGTAGATTTGTAATTGTAGATATTTTCAATTCATCCAATCATGGAGCTAATAAAACCTATAAAAACCACATCTCCACCAATATTATCCATGCCATTAGGAAGATTGAAATTGATTTTGATTTTAATGGCTTCTCTTGTTTCATTGGCCCTTCTCTCTCTCATCCTCTTCTTCTCTCTCTCCGCTGCCTCCCTCCACCACCGGAAGACTTCTTCCGGCGGTCTATCTGCGAAGGAAATCATCCATGAAGCCTGCAAGGCCTCACGTGATCCGCCCACATGCGAGGCCGCGTTGGCTCAATCCAATCACGTGCCTTACGACGCTACAATTATGCAGGTAATTCAAACTGCCATGTGGGTGTCCTTTCAAAATCTTAACAAGGCTCAAGGAATGGTACAGGAGATTCTGGACGCATCCGTAGGGAATGAAAACCGGACTAGAGCGGCGAAAAGCTGTCTAGAGGTGCTGCATTATTCGGATTGTAGAATTAATATGACGAATGTAGCACTCGCCAGTGGCAAGATCAAGGACGCACGCGCATGGATGAGTGCGGGCCTGGCATATCAATACGACTGCTGGGGAGGGTTAAAGTACGTGAACCAGACGTCTCAGGTAAATCAAACGATGGCGTTTTTGTATTCTCTCACCGGCTTGAGCAGCAATGCATTGGGCATGATTGTAAATTATGACCATTCCGGTGAGAAAACCGAGTCCTGGGCCCCGCCCAAGACCGAGCGGGATGGGTTCTGGGAAGGCGGGTCGGGTGATTCCGGGTTCGTCGGTGGAGTGCCTTCGGACCTGAAGGCGGACGTGACAGTGTGCAAAGACGGCGGTTGCACCTACAAGACAGTGCAGGAGGCGGTGAATGCAGCACCGGATTACCCGCCGGAGGGAAAGCGGTTCGTGATAGGGATCCAGACCGGGGTTTATAATGAGACAGTTCGGGTCCCATTTGAGAAGAAGAACGTGGTGTTCTTGGGGGATGGCATGGGCAAAACCGTCATTACAGGGTCTCTGAATGTAGGCCTGCATGGGGTGTCCACATACAATTCTGCCACCGTTGGTGAGTTGACTCGTTTATGCTTTTGCAGTGATTTTCGTTTATACTGTGTGTTGTTCATATTATTGCTTATATCAGCAATAAGTTTCACCATATTTTGGCTTTGGTTTCAGTTTGATTTCTTATTTTAGTGATTATTTGGTAAAGCTTTTGTGGTCAAATTTCATTTTTAACGGACACGTTTTATATAATTCACGACTTTTATCACCAACCTTTAGCAACATCACGTAGCTTTTTTGAGATATGCTATTCATTTCTATCCAATTATAAATTGACTCATCATGAAAAATAAAAATTGATTTAATGGTTGGAAATTGGACAGCAGATCTCAACTCTGTTAGTACTGCATTGTCCAAACAAACAAAATGATTATGTGGTCAAGTTCTGCACCTATGTATGGGGCTTTGCTTGCAGTTTAATTTGTTGATGTAATTTATGCGAAGGATCTCTAAACCCAATTCAATTCATGAGTTGTAGGAGTTCTTGGCGACGGATTTATGGCCAGTGGACTGACTATCGAGAACAAGGCAGGCCCTGATGCTCATCAAGCAGTGGCTTTCAGATCAGATAGCGATCACTCTGTCATAGAAAATTGCGAGTTTCTTGGCAATCAAGACACGTTATATGCCCATAGCCTACGCCAGTATTACAAGTCATGCCGCATTCAAGGCAATGTGGATTTCATATTCGGAAATTCAGCTTCATTTTTTCAGGACTGTCTCATCTTTCTTTCTCCTCGACAAGTCGATCCTGGGAAGGGTGAGACTAATACAGTGACAGCCCATGGAAGAACGGACCCTGCCCAATCTTCCGGATTTGTCTTTCAAAATTGTACAATTAACGGCACTGATGCATATAATGCTTTGTATAAGAGCAACCCTAGTGTACACAAAAATTACCTGGGAAGGCCATGGAAAGAGTTCTCAAGAACAGTTTTCATTCATTGTACATTGGAGGCTCTTATTACACCAGATGGTTGGCTGCCTTGGGATGGTGATTTTGCATTGAAGACGCTTTATTATGGGGAATTCGAGAATAGTGGTGCCGGATCTAACACAACAAAAAGAGTCACATGGAGTAGCGTGATTCCAGCCGAGCATGCAAACTCGTACACGGTCCAGAATTTCATCCAAGGTGACCAGTGGATTCCTAAATCCTCTTGACTGAAGTGCACAGATAATGTTGTGATTTCTGCTTAATTTTTACGGTCAGTAAAAGTTAAATTATGTGATAGAGAAGTTCAAGATCCATTCAAAACATAATGAATAGTTTTGAGCAGTATCTTCTCAAGTTATTTATGTAAATGGCAGAAAGTAAGTTCTCTGTGAACCTTGAGAACAACTTCAATGAGAATTCATTGTATGCGTTCTGCATATTAACAACACAAACTCCATTTTATTCATTAGCATAAATCCTACGATTGAACCAATAGATTAACCTTTACAAATGGTAAGCAATTTATACGACAATAGAGCACTCCAAGTACTGCAAGTCATTCTCTTCTAGGTTTTACTTGTAACCATACAAGTAACAATTAGTAAGCATGAAGAATTATAAACTTACGGATATTAAGAGTGGCTTGTCACCTTTATCAACAACAAATATCTTAGTCACTTTCTTTGAGGGAGTAACAATTTCAACTTCGTAAAATCCATGAAATTTCCTTAAATGAATTTGTTCGTCTATATGGCCAAGAGCATGAGACAACCATTCCGGCTTAAGATTGAGGTATCTTTTACCATCATTAATATCCTCTTCAGCATTCACTAAATGGGCATTATCTCGACTCATGAACAACTCCCAAAATCCTCACAAAATCACACCATCCTCTGCAGGATGGGCAAAAGCTTCCCAAAGCATAACTTCCAATTCATTAGCTCTGACATACTTATTGTTGGGAGACACATCAATTTCTGTGAACCATATACCAAGGACCCTCTAACTTTTCAAGCGCTGAACGAACAATTGTCCCAACTGGACTGTCTCTGTGTCCCTGTAAGCCTATTCCCCCAAAAGGTGCCCTGCTCTTTGATATCAAGAATGCTCTCAATGTACTTCTCTGGGGATGATCGTGCACCTTGAACATCCTCGATATGGTAATCATTCATGAATAGGATGGCATCCGGGTCCAGTTCATCTGCAACCTTGAACATCTCTGTGCTGATATCTTTTCCAAGTGATCTTCATAGAATGAACCATGCAGCATTCCATTGTCACATCATAAGACTCAGATTTTCCCTTGTAGCTTGTGAGAAGATCTGATAGACGGTTTTGTACAGCTGGCATCACTTTATATTTATCCTTCTATAAACCACTTACCCATGACTGAACTTCATCCTCCACCTCCCAGAAGATACAATGACCTCAGACTTGAATGTTGCAGCTTATACAAAGTTCAAGAGCTCATCACCATCTTTGTAGTTCAGTTTCCCCTTCCATAGTTCTGTCCAATCCCAATTAAACTCATTTCCGAAGACTGTCCAGCTGAAGTTTTTGGAAAAGAAACTAATAATGCTTCATTGTCCATATCCTTTCTCTTTATACATGATCCAAATGGAAAGCTATATTCTGTTTGTCTAATTTTCACAGAGGCGCCAAGCGAACTCCCAGATCAGATATTAACTTCAAGATTATTTCACGTTTGCTTATCTTCATAGCCACACGTCATATATAAGAGACGTCTCAAAAAAAATTCCATAACATACTATTATGATAAATAATGAATTTATCCTACAAGGGAAAGGGGTGAAGATTAAGATTCACTATGGTACTCTGGTATCCTTGGTAATATATTGATATTTATGAAGATATGAGTAGATTAATCTACTTAAATGAAGAACTTTTAGCATGAGAGGAAGAGCTAGAATGCCTTCAATTAGTACTTCATACAAATTACATTGAATCATAGAGAGTCATTAAAGGCCGGAGAAAAAAAAAAGATAGTTCCTGCATTAACAGATAAATTAACCATAGAGATTCAGCTGATGTAAAAATTATCTCAAGATTCTGTCACAATCCCATTAGCGATGTCATGTTTTAAGACCCGAAACCTACTTCAAGATAATAAGTCAAAATCTCAAAAGAAACATTTCAAAACATACATTTTCAGTTTGTTGCTTTAAGTGACTAAGTCTTGCATGTTGTCCATTGGAAAGATTTGAAGTCCAGCAACTAACAAATCTAAAACTGCATCAGAACTGTGGACATAAGCCATTACCTTTCCAGGTTTCTTTCCGATTCTAGAAGATCCACGAATTTCCAGCCATTTTCTTTTTTAACCTCAACTTGGACACAATTTACCCACCCATTGGTCGTCCACTAAGCGTATTTTGTACACTTGTTTGGGCTATTAAACAAGGATATTTATTGTTGATTTAGATGAATTATAGCTTAATTATGAGTTATTTTGTTTGTTAGGCAAAACTCGAGCAAATTGGTTGAATTGGATGAAAGGAGCGAAAAATGGGAAAAATGGAGGGAATCCAAAGTTCGGGGATCAATGTGAAAATATCCAATAGTTGATTCGGACCATAAATTAATAATTAAAGATCATATAGGATCAATTGAATGCAGTTAAAAGTATTAAAAATAAGTGAAATATAGTCAAAGTATTCTCTCAAATAAATTTCCAATTGAAAAAGTTATGTTCCAAATTTTCAGCTTTAGATTGAGACTTATTTTTCGTATAGAAAACGGTCGAATTGGAAAATTGATATTGTTAGAAGAATTGTAGCCTTTTGAATTAGCTTTCTAATTCACTTTAAATCATCTCAATTGAATATTGGAAAAAAAAAATTATGATAAAAATACTAAAAATTATAGAGTTTTTCAAAAAATCAGGTGGCGAGCGCCACCCAAGCCGGTGCTACCACTTAAAAATCACCCGAGAGCAATTTTCATCAATGGCTCTCACACATGGAAATACATGGTGCCTAGGTGCCATGTAATTTTTATTAGACGAGCCAGATTCTCCTTTTTCGATCAGAATTCCTTCAAAACCCAAATTGGACGAGATTGTAACCTAATTTTCAACTTTTATAAATACAAATTTTGGGCAAAACATTGGAAACTCTTTGTAGCTTCTTAATACACATTCGAATCATATCGAGAACAAGGGGCGAATTTACATCTTTTGGGAGAGAAGATCAAGCCCTAGCAAGAAATGAAAGCCAATTACATCAAGAATTTGAAGATTTCAACCTTGGAATTGAAGATCAAGGTCTTTTGCATTCTTTCATGATCTGATTGATGATTTTTTATTACTCTTCTTGTAATTCATATAAAATCATGCTAGGTTAAATCCTAATTGTATTAGATGAAGAAGAACTCTATAATTTATTTATTTTACTTCAAGACGAGTAGTTTAGTATTTCTTGCATTTCTTGATCAATTTTACATTTCCATTGCATTATTTAATTGCTTTATAATCAATTAGATAATTAATTGCTTATTGTAGTGTTGGAAATCTCACAATAAGTTTAGAACGCGGCAATGTTAACACACAAGCAATATATGTTAGAAATAGTAATCTCGTGTGTGCAATCATATAGATAATCGAAATTTAATTCATTCTAATCATTCGAATTCATACTAGGAATAGACTTGAGCCGTGATTAGAATAAAATTAATTTATCTTGAAAAAGAAAGTGAAGCACCTTAACTCTATTGACTGTCAAGAACACGTGAATAAAATTAAATTACATAATTGAGAATTGAAATAAATAACAATAGATGAACTCTAAATCCAGTACAATCATTTATAATTTGATACAAGCACACTTTTACATATTTTTTTTTAGCATAATTTAGCATTTTTTTTAGCATAATCCAGTCAAATTTCTTTTATTTAACATATTTCGAATTCAATACAAAGCTAGTAACTTGAATTCGAATTTATTTCATGTAGGATGATACTCTCAACTCATCAAATCTATTATTTGTCCACGATTCCATACACTTGCAGGATTCGCTCGAACATCCACCTTGAAAGTAATATAATATTTGGAGGTCTAGTTGCCCTAGAGCCTATCCTAACACATGCAGACACTTGATATGTCAAATAGAGTTTTAGTTGATGTGTTATCAACTGAGCTATACCTAGGGATGATAATTTGGCATCGTCAGTGCAGAGAACTCGTGGCTCGGCCCGGAAAAAGCTCTAGTCAGGCTCGAGCGAAGCCCCATTTAGGAAGTCTACTAGAGCTCTAGCCAGCCCGTGTGGTTCGTCTGGGTTAGCCCATTTTACGGGCCATTTTCAACCCGTGACAAGCCGAGCCACAAAAAAAAAATACTGTAAAACTTAGGGTTCGTTTGATTGCAAACGTGGAATTTGGGTGGAAAGAAAATGAATTATAGGGAATTGAATTGCCTAGAATTTGTTTTATTGAGAATTGTATTTAATTGTGTTTGATTGGTATAATTTTCCCGTGGAAAATATTTAAATTTTGAATGTTTTGGTGTTCGTTTAGCTTTATTTTTTGTGAAAATTGTCTATTAAAAAGAAATTTTTTTTTACAATTGGTGATAAAATTTGTGTCCATTGCAAAAAAAAACCAAAAAAAAAAAACAAAAATAAAAACCAAACATGGAAACCATTTTGAAGAATTGGTGGGGTGGGGTGGGGTGGGGTGGGGAATTGATTTTCCATGAAAAAAAAACCATATCAAACACTCATCATTTTTCATTTGGAAATGAGGGGCTATCAAACATAGAAAGAAAAATATAGAAAGTTGGCAACTGTAGCTGCCTGCCCTGATAAGAAGCCTTGTGAGGCAGCTACATGCAACTACACGTAACTTCTATTACGATGTTAAATTATGTCAAAATTAAAATTTGAAATTTAAATTTGGTTGAAACTGAATTTTTTTTTTACTATAAATATGAGGTAAAATTTTGATACGATGTTATAAGTTTTTAAATTGATTAGTTTAAAAAAAATACACACTTTTTAAATATATTTGTTACAAAAAATTGTACAAGAAATATTTTATTCGCGTACAATTTTAAATTCTCATAACTGATCCTAAACCAAGAAAAAAGTGGAGGATTGGAACTTTTGTTTAATTTATAATTCGTATAACTTGCACAAAATTTAAATTCTTTTAAAAAAAATTTAAATTTGTCATGAATTTAAAAAATAAATAAATAAATAATAAAAAAAAAAATATATATATATAGTGAGTCAGCTCGGTCGAGCATAGATTTTTTGGCAAAGCTGCTCGACTCGGGCAAAAATAAGCTGAACAATTTTTACTCAAGTCAAGCCCGAGCTTCAAGTTTTGGCTCGTTTGACATCCCTAGCTGCACCCATCCACGTCTCGATATGGTCACAAAAACGTAACGACCACTTTAAAGGTTTTTCATTTCCGAGGTAATTATCTCTAGCCATGGCAGGAAGGTTATCTGGTGAACCATTTACAACTCCCAACGGGAAACTAACCATTGGTGCCATTACTATGGTTGATTTTAGGAATAATATTAACTCCAAATGCTGGAATCTGGAAAAACAGAGTCAAAATACTTTTAGTACTTCTCTCCAAACAAATTCACCAAGTTTTGATAGGTGTTCAAAATTAAAAAATTTAGCGTCATCCTCCAGAAAGCCC